>JAYJMJ010000289.1:7806346-7818627 GCA_036873875.1 Laminaria ephemera
AAAAGCCGCCGACCCGGGGATATTCTGCTATGAATCTCCCACAACAATAGAGCCAATCTACCATAGGAACTCCCTAATATCATCAACCATTGTCGTATCCGTACCACGCACCAAAGGACAATCAACACTGGCAAATACTCGTACGTACTGCAACAGGGCACCGACGTTTGCGCGGAAGGTCTATGTGTTAGAAATATGTACTCGGTGACCTATTTTATCGATGGCTGAGTACTCAGTACGAAGCAATGGCCGTCCCAGTGTAGTTTTGGTATCCAATCGATGTACTGATCGAGGCTCATACCCTGTTGGATGACGAGATGTACGTACCACAGGGGCAGGGCGTCCGTGGACCAGATGTTTCTCCGAAAGACGCCGATAAATCAACCGCTGCCTGCCGCGCGCGCTTTTTGCAACGTTATGATGCGCCGCCTCAGGGAAGCCTCACGGTCAGGTGCCGACAAGAGTCTGACGGTGCTCTCGTGCTGCTCAATGCGGTTGTCATGGCAGCAGGAGGTGGTAGTGCCATGGACATTCCGCGAGAGGCAATGTGAGATGAGACGCGCTCGCTTGCCCGACACGATTCCCGTACGTAATTGCTGTTCGCGACCGCTTGGTGCGAAGCTACTGCTGCGCCGTACACCCGTTCTGTTATTTCGCCGCTCATCGCACCGGGCCACACGGGGGAATTACCCCTTTAACCGCCGCCCGCCCCCCACCTCGCCCCCCCATCCCGTACGCTTCCCCTCAGCACACGCCTTTCAGACGGTCAAACCGAACAATCGCCACCCAGGAACTCGTCGGCGCTTCAGTCGCCCGCGGTTCTTCTGGACTTAGGAATCGGCTGCACGCTCGTCCTGAGCGGTCTTCTTCGTCGGGGACAACAGCGGTCGGCAGAGTTCAACGGCGCCCAAAAGCTGCCAACCATCGATAATGTTGCTGTCGGCCGTGATACTGCGGCGGCGGTGGAGGAGATGGCGGTGGCAAAAGTGGGGGCGGGGGAGGGGAGGGCAGGGGGAGCGACGCCGCCGCTGACGGCCGCAACGCCAGAACGCCGACAGCTCGCCCCGACGGAATTCCTGACGCCCTCGTCTGCCTTCGCGAACCAAGGTGGAGGCGGTAGCCACAAAGTCGGGGAGGAGGTAGCTGGCGGGGGTGGGGGTACCGGTATTGCAGGCGGGGGTGGGGGTACCGTTAGTGGAGGCAAGGAAGTACTAGACGGCGTTGAGCCCGACGTCCTCTCTCCACCGGCTCGTGGACCGCTACCCTACCATCCGGTTGGCTTTGACCCGGTCCTAGCGAAACTTATCAGCGACAGCAGCGTCAGCAGCACCAACATCACTACCCCCACCACCACTACCCCCACCGCCACTACCACCACTACCCCCGCCATCGACATGTCGGAAGCACCCTCCGCAACGACGCAGGGTCTTGGAGGCCAACCCGTGCTTGTCGGGGCTGCCGGAAACTCGGAGGCCGGGCTCGCATCTGGTCATGAAGCTCTCGATGACCAGCGAAAGCGTGCGGGCATTGAAAAGGGCGAGAAGGCGGTGTTTTCTCCCTATCGAATTGTGGCGCTTGCTACTAGGAATAGCGGCCCGGTGGTGAAGGGGAAAGAGACGGGTCTGGTGGGCGATGGGGGCAATGGTGGCGGCGGCATTGCCAGCGGTAGCCGCGGTGGTTGTGGTGATGGTGGTGGTGGCGGCGACAGCAGCAGCGGCAACGCAGATTGCAAACCTGTGATCGCACGGCAAGAGGAGGTGGACATCCCCGATGGAGAGTGGCGAAGGTGCGCGACGGAGGATCAGTGAAGCAATGTGCACGGTTCTTTTTTTGGGCGGTTTTGGCAGTGCGTCGTCCATTTTTTTTGTTGCCGGGGAAGCGCGATCCATGCGCTCTGGCGGTGACTCGACTTGCACCCTTGCTACATACTTTGAAGAGCGATTTTCTCGACTCGCGCCGACATACAGTACAGCAGGCGTTGCCGTGTACGCCTCGCCAACAGGGGTCACCGATTCGTTATATTCGCGCTCAAGAAGACACCCCAAAAGCTCCCCCCCCCGCCCCCCCCTACGCAGTCGCGGACCAGAATAGAGAGGAATACAGAGAGGTCTTGGGATAAATTGAAGTTAGCAGTAGCTGTCGGAACGTAACCAAGCAAGAATGATTGCGACCCGACCCCAAACCCCTCCATAGACGCGCCTCCTTGCGGATTGTAATTTGAGCCAAGTTTGCAGCCAAGAAGCTTCCGCCCCGCTCCACCCCCCCAACCCTCCGCTGCTCCGACGTACCCTCCGAAAGGCCTCTGCTAGCTTCGCCGTCAAACCGCCGGCGGGCCAGCGCTGGCCGGAGACGACCCAACGTCCGCGACGGCTCTAAAAATAGGTGTGTGGTGCTCTCCCTCGACGGACCTGGCGACAGCGACAACGGGGACGGGAGAGCCGAGCAAGGCGAGAGGGGCACCGACAGGTCGCTAGCCGGAGGAGAGTTAACCCATCTGCGGCGCTCGAGAAAGCGCCCTCTAGAAGGCTCAGGAGAGAGCTTGACAGGTTGGCCCGAGGGTGGCAACGTTTCCCCGTCGTCGCCACAGCCGCAGCTATCGCCGCCGCCACCGCCGCCGCTGCTACCACAAAGGAGGACAGGCGGCAAGGCGGAAGGCTCTTGGCTGACCCTTCGCAAGGCGCTGCACGATCGGTATAGAGACTTTCAGGAGAACGGGGCCGCAGAGCAGGCGGCGTCGGAGGCCGACCGGGGCTCGAGGTCCAAAGGGAGCGGGGGGGGGGGAGAGGTGCTGTTGCCCGGACTGAGGTGGGACGCGTACCTACGATAGGGATAGTACCTACATTTTCTGAGGCTCCGCACGTGCAGAGCTGTATTCCTCACCCAATCGCCGACTTTGAGAAAAAGTTTAGCAGGTCCGATCCACACTCCGATGGGATAGGTGTCCAACGAAGAATACTGTAAAACACGCATAGGACCCGAAGATAGTGGGTAGCTCCTCGGTGAGAAGCCCCGTCAGTTGAGATTTTTAGGGGCTCAAAAGTGCAGCCCCTTCCGTAGCTCGGCTCGTGGGAACGTGGCGGATTCGGGCGTGTGGTTGGTTGTATTTCCTTGTTTGTACCCCGCAGGCATGTGCGGCTGATGTGTCTGCAGAGACTGTCGTTGCTTTTCACTACCCGTTGAGACTCCCGCAGGGCTTGACTTTGGTTGTTTTCTTCTCGTTTTCGCGGCACACATCAACGTGCCTCGGCTAACTCCTGGGACGTAAGGTGAAAACGCCCTCCGTTCTATCGCATGTATCACGAGCATGGCCGGCGAACCTTGTGGACTACGCCCCCCCCTCCAGCATTAGAGCGCAACCTTACCTTTCGACCCCGGGGTTGACTTTGCTCACACCCTCCCTCTCGTGTTTCTGCTTGCGAACACGAAACATGCCAAACTCCCGCCTCACGTTGATGACCCTCACGGTACGCACAGCACCCTTGCGCTCTACACTTCGTATACACAACAGAGGATACCCCCCTGTTGTGCTGGTTATATAGCACTACCCACTAGACTACAGAGTCACCAACATGTTCCCCCCTCCGCACCCAGGGTTTTCCGGCGACAAGAGCAGGCGTTTACGTACGCGGATGCGCTGAAGGCGAGGCTTGCGCTGGACGATGCCGCCCGCTACAAGGTTCTGTCCTTCGAAACCAGCTCCACTGGTAGCAGGTATGCCTTGCCGTGCCCCCCGCGGCCGCTAGAAGCTCGCGACTTGCCATGCCCCGACGGTATCCGTATCGCTCGCCTCGGGCGTCAGTAAGAGGGGCGCTTGCGCTATTGCGATCCCATAAACTGTGTCTTCCCACCTTCTCGAGACGAGGGGTTTCCGTTGGCATTATTCAAAGCATTCTCGCGTCGTTTCAAACAACTGATTGTTAGTATTTCTCCCAGGGATGGTCGCCTCGCCGTTGTTATGGGGCAGGAGGCCTCTTTCAATGCAATACTTGCATCGCGCGGTTGAGAGATCACGAGTCGTTTCCCGCTCGCGACGTCCGCGCTTCGAGGCTTGTGTCCGTGTACATGCTCTCGCCGTGAGATGCCTAGTTGCTCCCAATTGTATCTCAGAGCGAGCATGGCGGGGATGAGGGAGCTTCCACGGACGACCTTGAGCGGTGCAAGCAGGTGGACAAAAATGCTTGCTTGCTCTCGTTACGGGGGACGTTATGCTCCGCGCAGTGATAGTCGTATTCCGACGCGGCGCAGCCGGTTCAGTTTCGTAGGTATGTGGGAGACGGGCGGCGGGGGCGCTGCGACTTTTCTGAGCGCATCGGCGGCGCCCTCGCAGAAACCGTCAACCGTATCCGTGACTCCCCCCTGTTCTGAAACGTATGGAAACCCCCAGGTGATCACGCCGAGCCGATAAGGCATCAACAACCGACAGAGGTGCCTGCTGGCCCCCTTTTTACGGTATCGTTTTTTTCTGACCGATTCGTTACGGCCCCTACCCCCCCCCCCCCCTCCTAACCGGAATCAAAGATGGCGTTTCTTTTTGTGCGTTTTCTCTCTTCGCCAGGAAATTTCTCGTGTGCGACATCCGACGTTTCGAGGAGCACTACACCTACACGGCCGCGCCCAGCCAGTGCATCTTTCCTCAAGCTCAGACGCGGCGTCCATGCCCCTGGTCACTACCTCAACCTCCCGCCGCGCACCCCCCTCGAGTTGAGCACAACCCGCATCAGCCGGATCCGTGCCATGCTCCTGTACTCAATGGTTCCGGGACGCAACGCTCGCTTCCAGGGTCGCGAGTGGGATCGGGGGGTGGTGCTGTGGGAGACAATGGGTCGCGCACGCAGTTAGGGGTGACGCAGTATGCTCCTCGTCGTCCCTCCCCTCTGTGGCACGTTTACGAGATCATCAGAGAGGGGTCGCCGTGTAAGATGTACTTCGACTTGGAGTTCACCCGAGCGTGCAATCCCGGTCTGGACGGGGAGGGGCTGGTGCGCGCTTGGATCAACGTCGTGGCGGGTAAGTCGCTTGGCAAGGTTTCATACATCGGACAGATCAGATCCCCATTCATGATTTGATGTATTTCAGGGCAGATAGATCCCTGGTCTAAATGATCTGCGTGGCCTAGATCATGGTGCCAGGGTGTGGAGCCGTATGATCTGCATGATCGAGCACATGTTTCCTGCACTGGATCTGAAGTAAACAGACCCTGGACAGCATATCATAACTGAAGATATAGGATCTAGATGCTCTAGATCAAGATCTGTCTGATGTGTGCAGGGTATTGACGCCCTTCCCCTGGAGCCGGTAGCGTGTATACGGCGTTTTCGCCGAAATAGCCTCAGAGTGTCCATACACGGCGCGGTTTTTCGTGGCGCGAATGTCTCGAGTGTGTGTCGACGGGGTGCTTTGGGCTGGGGTGCTTTGGGCTGATGCGTGCTTGAGGACGTTCAACGACTCGCGAAAATAATCAGCGCAGTGCGTTAGGGTAGAGTAAGCGTTCGGGCACTTCTTCTACCTCTGGCGTCGGGGGGCATCCTCTGGGATATTCTCACCGGTTTACCACTGACGTAGGCGTGCATGCTTTCGCTCAAGATGTATTGTGCCGCATATGCCCCATGTCTGGGGAGTCCGCACTGGTATATAGTACGATGCCGAAGACAATTCGTTTCTCGAGCACGGGGGGCTGAACACGATGCCGCGCATCAGACAATCTTCGTGTATAGTCGCCCACACGATCGGTCTGTGCGTCTCTCGCCATCCTCGGATGTATAGAACCTCTGCAGCCCCTACCCCCCAGCCCGCCGTCGTCGTGTGGAAAACCTTTTCAGCTCAGCGTTACTACTACGCTGCCTTACAATAGCAGCTGGACCCACCTCGTTCTCACCCACACCGTTTAACCATCAGATATTTCCCTCTCACTAAAATTACACGGTATTCAGGAAAACTCCACCAAGACTTTCGTATCAGCGTCGGCGGGTCGAACTTTCTGGACCTAGACTCTTCTACGCCGAAAAAGTTCAGCCGACACGTGATCCTCCACTTGCCAGGAGGCCAGGTCCGTGGAATTTCCCCCGAAATAGCAGCGCTGACTAAAGGGATATGCAACCCTTGGGGAAAAGTTGAGGTCTGGGCCTAACTGCCAGGCGGGACCCAAATTGTGTTTTTTTTAGCTGTACACCATAACCACTGAGCTAAACAGCCAAACGGGACCCAGATTGCGTGTTTGGTAGTTGTACACCATGACCACTGAGCTAGCAGTCAGCGATGACTGATGGCTCAGTGGTTGTGGTGTGTCTCTATCGCTGAGTTGTGCTCCGCAGCTTTTGGACCGGCAGCGCAAGCGGGAATAAGTTCCGCGGAAGAGGGGTGGGCAGCCATTATCGGAGCGCGTTGAAATACTTCTAGGACTGCTCGCACACGGCAGTCGGACGGCAACGGGATCATTGTTATAGCGTACGAGTAAAGTAGGTGTCCCCCAGTAAGGCGGTATCCCGATATAAGGCGGTCAAAATCGCTTGGCGCGACTGGGGAATTGCACTCATAAACCGGAATGAATAAGGCGGCTTCCCCCAATAGGGCGGTCATATTGCTCTGACACACCAACGCCTCACTGGGGGACCCCTGCTGTATTGATACTATCTCCAGCCGATGTTTCGCACTGATACTGTACGACGGAAACATATGGACCACGTTGGGGTATTCATTTTTGTACCACACGGTCCTTACATTTCCGTCCAGGGTGGTGTGTGTTGCGAAAGACGAGATAGCGGCTGAAACAATCCTTACCTTTTCTCGCTGCGTCGGCCACTTCGTGCGACATTCACATGCTGACTTGTCTCAAGCGTGGTTTCTCGCACAGTACGGTCCGGCCCCTCTAAAACTGGCACTGACCATGGGACTGACCATCGGCTGGCCCATGGCATGCTTAACGTGCGATGAGCTGTTTCATGGGCTGTACCATAGTATGGTATAGTTAAAACGAGGTATTATCCGTAGCAGTGCCGTGGTGATGACTTTCCGCAGTAAGGTTTTCGCGTGGCGCACGCGTGGCGTTGCTGAAGCATTTCACGCGTCTATTTAGCGAAGGTTAAATGATGTGAAAAAGTGCGGCGACGAGACTCGATATTCGAGTTATGCGTGCCTGTGTGTAAAAGTCAGCGTCCGACACCACGGTACTGCCGTAGAAGTATAATACCAATTTGCGAACAACGCTGTTGGCTTCGATAACTCTGCAGCAACCTCGCCAACGTATGCTCCGTCAAGGCTCTGTAGGGATGCCAGGGTCTATGGGCTATAGACTAAGGCCATGCATAATAATGAGTACAACCCCCCCCCCCCGATGTGCTCCGTCTCGAAAGGGATGCGTGGTCAATGATCAAATGACTTAAGGCAAGCAACAAACGAGTTAGACGATTACACCCCCCCCACCCCCCCGTCGCCCCAATCTACCTGCCCCACCGCTCTACCTGTCCCTGCCGCATCGTTGCAGCTCTTTCGAGACAACTCCCACGTCGGCAGATTCGTCAACAGCCTCGCGGCCGATCTAGAGTGTTGGAGACCTTCCTCCGCGCTATCCCCCAGCGCGACGACCTCAAACGACGGTGGCGAACGTAGCGAGGATGCGACGATTACCCCCACCGCCGCCACTCCCGCCCTTTCCTCCACCGATGGCGATGCCGTGTTTCGTGACGATTCATCGCTCTCGGTGACCACGCCGATAGCCAGGCCGGACGGCACTGGCGCGAGTGCCACGGCAGTCGCTAGCTGCGCGGCCAGCCCTTGTGTGGCGCCGGTAGCATCGCTTCGCTCGGGTTTCTTAAGCGGAGCGGGTTCCGAGAGAGAGATAGCCGAGGACGGGGCAACACAGCAGTGTCGCGCGGGCGATGCGGCCCACGCGAAGAAGGGCGTGGCCGCTGGCGCCAATGCAGGGGGAGCCGCCACCAGAGGGGGGGGTGGGGGTGGCGCGTTGGAAAGTCTGTGGGTTAATGACGGGAGTGGCCGTACGGTACTCTTTGCAGACGTCAGCGTTTACACGAGGTATGCGGTATTTTATGCAGACTTGAGATTGCGTTTTCCAGGGCTTTCTGACTTTGGCTTTCCTCAGTACCGTTTTTTGGGCCGGGATACGTTTCCGCGCGATTTAAGCTATCACGGGATGGCACGGGACGGCATTGGACGGGACACGGTATATACGTTTTCTGTTCTTTGGCGGACGTCGTGGGGATGGTTCCCTAAAAGATCGGGCGCCGCGGCCTGGACTGCATCGCTTCGATATCGTGTCGTTTTTAATTTCGTGAGGGTTCTATAACTCCCAAACGCGCGCGAGGGGGGGCAGGGATGGCCCGCGACCCCCATTGCGAAGATCGGCTGTCGTGACAGGGCGAGCGTCCGCTCCATGGCGCAAGGTAAATATTAACTCCCTTTGAACTTCACCCACGTTTTTGAGGGAAAAACCTCTTGGGATTTGTGTAGGATCATTTTTGTAGTAGTAAAAGGGTTAACGTTTCCCTCCATTTTCCACCATTTCCACCCCCTCTCCTTTTCCCTCCTCGTCCCACTTTTTTCGGCCGTGAAAAGAAACCGCTGCTTCCGTCTGGTGGGGTCAAGCAAGTACGGCAAGTCGGCGGCGTTGAAGGTGGCGATAACCAATCAACGGACCCTCGAACACATGGAGTGGAGAGGGGCGCGCCAATCAAGAGACCCAAGCGGTGCTGCGCGAACGGTTCTGGTGAGGTCAGCGGCTGTACGTAATGTTATCCTGTCCTGTGCTCTGTAACGCGACGCTCTCTCTCGGTCGATTCGGCGCAAGCTGGGGCGAGTTGGCGCCGCTTGGCTGTGTCTTCATGATGTTGTGACTGTGTGGATTTAGGACCCTCCGGAAGGCCAGTGTAAAGCCCACGCTGCCACTGCCTCCCTGGCTTGTTGTTTCCGCCGGCGTCCAGCGACCGCCGGGTGAAGAGATGCTTGTCTGCCGCATCGTGAAACTTGCGTCTTAGTAAAAATAGTGTTACTTAACGGGACAGATCGCGATCCTGCCACTCCTCCTCGCCCCCCCTCCCCCCCAATGGACAGGCCTCGTTAGTTATGGTATCCCTCGTTCCGTTTTTGGCCCAGTGCTGACGCCCGATTGAGAAGTAAAGCACCTCCACCCCCTCCACCCCCCGGCGCTTCGCTGCACCGATCGGTTCCCCCCTCCCTCAGGCCTCCTGCCTTGCAGCACGACTCTTTCGTCGTACCCGCCGCGCTGCATTCTCGAGAAGATTTTCTCACCGTCGACGGGGAAGGTCAGCACCGTTACTCGCGGTATGGCAGGGTCCTTTCCTCTCCACAACAACAACAGTCCTCGCACCTGGGGGTGTCTTCAGATGTGGACGGGCGCCGGGCTATGAAGGGTGCCGGCGGCGGCGGAGGTGGTGGTGGTACTGGCGGCGGGGGAAGAGGGGAAGGTCAGCAACATTCGGTCGGCGGCGACGGTGGCGGCCGGTGGGGAGTGACGGGCAGTGGTTTCGGACCATCTCCCTTCCCGGTAGTCGATTCCTTCCTGAGGTAAGCATGTTGTTTCTTCCATCCATATATATGTCAAATAATTTTAGGCGTGGTGGACGTTTTTCGTTTCTACGATTTGTTCGTTAACGCTGCTTAAAGCCTTTTACTATTAATACTGACCCTACTCTAATTCCAAGTAGTTTGCCCCCATTAAGCGGATGCAGTTCCAAACGGGTTAACGCTCTTTTTCTTATTTATCTCTACACGATGCTCTGCGTTTTTTGCTCTTGGCAGGGCTTTTGCGGCCCGTTGCTCTTACCGCGAGACCGATCGTGTTTCAGGGGCACGGTGCCTCTGTACAGGCGTTGAGGTTCTTCCAGATACGCGTTTATTTGTTGTTGTCATCGTGCTTTAATAGCACACTTAACCTGCATTTTTCTTTTGTTTGCGAGCAATAGACAATGATGCCTGTTCCCTTCGGAGAAGCCGTAGACGGACCAACGAACATACGTTGTCGATGGCGAGATACATCCATCGGGAGACGGATGTCTTTAATCGTGTGCCAGTGGTTTTTTACCGCCCCGACGTTGCCACAGCTATCGCCGCCGCCGTCACGATGACAACCCCCCACCCCCCCCATCCCTCCCCTTGATCTTACCTGGAAAACATGTGCGCAAGAGCCGTGTCATACAGATCCTACCTGACAAACATGATCTAGATCGCGCAGATAAATCAAATCAGGGGTATTCTGACAAACATGATCTAGATCGTGCAGATAATACAAATCAGGCGTATTCTGGCAACCATGATCTAGATCGTGCAGATAATACGGATCAGGGGTATTCTGACAAACATGATGTAGATCGTGCAGATCATACAATCAGGGGTTTTCTGCCCGGGAAGATCTAGATCACAAAGATCTAGATCATGAAATGGGGATCTGATCTATCCTGTGCGATGTGTGCTCTACCTCCTGCCCACCGACAGAACGCTGATCTGCCAAGGAGGACCGAGAGGCGATCTCCGTCAGTGGAGCTATGCGGCTGGAGAAGTCTCACGCGACGACGTCGGAGGAAACGATATGGCTGGAGTAGAGGGGGAAGCGCACTTGAAGAGCGGGCCTGCGGCGGTCACCAGGAAGCTGACCCACCAGGTAAATGCTTGGAAGAAGCGGAGGCGTTGTTCAATATGGACTCGGGGAGGGAGTTTGTGGTTCTCGGGGCAGGGGCGCACGCCAAAAGAGGAAACGAAACCACACTCCTAAGAAGGTCCGAATTCAAAGCAAACCATTGGTTTCCGCACGAATTTGAAGAGCAGCGTGTTTCTTTCAATGCATTGTTACTTGGTTTTTGTATACCTCCCCTGTCGGGCCTCAAAACAAAAAATGCGGTGTAATGCGGTGTCGACATGTCTTTTTTTTGTGCACCCCTGCACAGGGACTGTGTTTTTTTTCCTGCTCATATCGAATGACAATTGTTGGGAGGTTCGAACGGATTGATACCGTCGCGCGTCCGATTGGATCTCGAGCTGCCGAGTGATGGGGGAATTTGTTTTTTTGTCTTGGTGTTAGGGTTTTGTTTTCGTCTTTGGCCTTGGTACAGCCGTGCCTGGGGAGGCGCGATCGCCGTATTCTTCGCGCTGGTCTGCCGTACTCTCGCACCCCAGACTCGCCACCTGTTTGCCCACCCTCTCAACCTAACCCCCTTTCTCCCTCCTTCCGACCCCCTGCTCCCTCCCCACCTAGCCCCCTTTCTTCCTCCCTCCGACCCGTTGTATCCCTCCCTTGCTTTCTTTGTCGTCCCTCCCTGTTTTCCTTATCCCGCCCCTGTTTTGTTTGGTTGTCGTTGCCTCATTGGCCTGTGCGCGTTACCGGATTTTTTTTTGACACTCGCCCTTGGGCAAGAGAAGGTCGCAAACAATCGCTGGTGCTGGAACATAGGTCGGGCGCACAAGTCCAACCACGTATATTTGGTGACGGATTTGTCGAGCGGCGAGGTTTGCCAACGCTGCCATGATCAGGTGAAGAAACGGTCGGAGGCCGCGCATAGGCTCTTGCGGATTCGTAATCGATGTACAGTGGGGTACCCGGTTTATGAGCGTCCATACTAGGAGATAACGGACTATGGAACGGTCAAATTGGCTTGTCACGCCTTGTGTTGCCTGTACTAAGCCCTACCAGGTATATGATTGTGACATCTATACTAAAACCTACCGGTGTATGATACCCAATCTGAGACAAGCCCGGTACGGAGATAAGAGAGGTATACAACACTTGCCTGTTCCGAGGGACTCTTAAATCTCTGAAATCGTGTACCGCACTGTATCGGTCTCTACTCGCCCTTGACGGCAGAAAAAACAAACCCATCTACTTTTTCCATTTCTGGTGGTATGCTTCTTCCTAAGAGATTCGTCTTTTCTTTCCATCCAAAGGAGAAAAACTAATCCCCAACGATTTTTGTTTGCTGTTCTATGTGTTTGCTTCTTCCTGCGAGTAAGAACTTCATCTTATGCTTTCCGTTCTAGACACTTTCATGCTGTGCAATCACGTATTGTCTGTGTTGTTGTCTCTGAAACGAACCGCGACGGCAGAGTACGCTCAACCAGCTCACGGGCAAGGGCGGGCGCGCGTCAGGTTGGCGTTCAAATGCGCCACAGCAGTAGAACACCCAATGCACGGCTGGGCGCACGCTTGCCCGTCTAAAAACTCTTCCCCTCGTCTAATATATGCTCCGTCCCGGCATTGTGAGGATGCGAGAGTCTCTGGTCTCCGGCCGTGCATGGGATGAGTCCGGGGGGGGGGGGGG
>JAYJMJ010000289.1:7880272-7900194 GCA_036873875.1 Laminaria ephemera
TTCCGCGGCATGCCGTGGATAGCCGTGGATAGCCGTGGACAGCCGTGGGCGTCTCCGCGGATAGCCGTGGACACCCGCGGCATCTTCCGCGGAATTCCATGGCACCAACCCGCGGGTATTGCCGCGGAATTCCGAAAAATGACAAATAATGTACATCCCCCACCAAGTACCGCAGAGGGACTACTGCTGTTCTGCACGTTTGCACATTTAGCTGGGTGACCCGCCGTCCCGCCTTATGACCGACCACCGAGGAGCTAATGACGATGGTCGACAGCCGTCTAGTGTATCATTACGACCAGTCTTATATATCGTGCGCACAAAACCAACTGATTTCCTACTTCAGTTCACTGCTGATGTGTTGATGGGTTTGACGTGTTGCGGTAATGCTACACCACCCCTTATGTTGACAACCACACGGTAGTGCGGTAACGCACTGCAGCAGTACATACTGCTGCTGTACTGCGCTGCCGATTGAACGCTGCTCAACGGGTAGACAAGTAGTGCATGCGGTCGTTATGTACCCTGAAATGGTGCAATTTAACACAATCCCTCGTCGGCCGGCAGAGTAGCGGAACGCGTACGTATGTGTGGTTTTGTCATGAATTTGCTTGGTGCCTACGAGCAGACTAGTGCCAACGATAAGTAGTCCGATACGTTTTTACCGGGGTACGTACGTACAAGCCTACAGGTATTAGGAAAATGAATGGGATACACAATCTCCGGTAATATTACAGCAATCATACTTGAAGCAAGCATACTTCGAAGTACGCAATGTTCATAGAGGCGTTACTTGAAGTAAGCATACACAATGTTCATAGAGGCGTAGTCCATTCACTGCTATCCATTCACAAGTAAAGCTGCAGCAAAGCGTCAGTCATATCTATGTGATGTGAATATCATGTCTGTTATGCTGTCATATACCTGGTACCCGGTACCTGGTACCAGGTATATTATATTATGTGGGACAGGACATTACCTCTTGCACATAAATGTGATTTCACGCCAATTTTATATTTTATGAAGTGGGAAAGGACGTGACCTCTTGCACAACTCCCCTTTCTGCAGCCAACGGAGAAAAAGAGGCAAGAGTGATGCAAGTATACAATGAAATTAGAACAGCAAAATTCACAGCAGCCGCTGTGTTAGAAACGTAATACGTTTTGTTGACTCTGTACTCTGTACGTACGGGTACGACTATTAATAGCTTTGCGTGTATACGCACTAGCTTCACGTGTCCACGTAATACGAGAACTCTCCCAAAAGGAAGAATCAGCTGATAACTAGCATGCTCGTACGCTAATGAACCGAACATTATTATACTTGAGTACTTTCGTATTGTGCCGCCATAGCAGCCCAGAATATAGACAACGAGAGCCCGAGAAAGGCGCAATCTTTTGGTTTCTGTTCAGTACGATCCAATGATATCTGAATTCAGAACACTATTTGGTCGGCAAAAGCATGCATTCATTTGTTGGTGAACGAAAGAGCATGATGGACGACAAGCATATAGACGGGCAGGACCGGCGACAGACGAACAGGGCACGGGCAGCACACGAGCGTGCATGCGATTTAAGACCAAACCTACGACTGTTTTCAAGTGCAAGCGGACACATTAAATGCAGATTTCCCGGCAACCACACCTAACACCCAAAGCGGCCCATTGCTCCATTTTCTGAGGAACCAGAGACTCGCATAACAGCATACCAGGTGTATGTCACGGTAGGTACCATCGTCGAGCAGGCATGCGTGCATATACATAATATGATACCAGCGAGTGATAACGAGGACATCCGGACGTAATGCAAGTACGCCCATGATCGCAAGCGCGAAAAAAACATTCACAAGCCAAACGTCGAGCGTCGAGGAGGCATTCGATTTCAATTACCCCATTTTATGGGAGCTTCGAGCAAACAAGAACGTACCCAGCGCTCAGTATCACAACAATGAACAAAACAACTGAACAACGAGCAGAGTAGTAATCTACAGGAGGGTATGATACAAAGAGATATCTACTTACTACCTAATACGATCGAAAGCGTATGTTAGTAGTACTCGTACATATAGCTACAGCGAGTACCAGGTATTTTTGGTATTATACTCGCACGAGTACCAGGTGCCAGGTACCCAGTTCGAGGTATGATACCTTACAGGCCTACAGGCTGACAGGTACCAGATTACAGGGTCCTACAGCCAACTGTTTTCAATATAGTATCGACCACTCAAATGATCGAACTCACACCTGACGTATTTAACGAGTTTGAAATAACGTTTTACCGAATTAACTTCAAGTGTATTCCGTTGGCTGTGCTCCGACCTCCCTGCACTACTGTACTTCAACCCCCCTGCATGTGCTTCAATCTCCCTGGGTTCACCATGAAACAGCAGAGGTCAGCGCCCAGGCCATGAGGAGAACTGGGATCCTCTCGCCGGGAACTGGCTTGCCTGGTGTTTATGTTCGCTAGAAGCACCTCCTCGTGCAGGCTTCTTGAGATCCGACGACGAGGCAATATGCACTCACATTCCATGGTTCGAATAGTCCAACAGTCAAAGTGGGCGATCAACGAGGCAACAAACACGATAGCGGGCACAGCGAGCAGAGCAGTGCCCAAGGGGCATGGGGTTTGTAGAAGGGTATCGCAGATCAATTGGGTGTACTCTTTCTTTGTCTATGGGGGTAGATCTGAGTAAGCCCCGGGCGTTCGTTGTCGATATGCTGTCTTGTTACGGTTTTCTACACAGAACTGAAGGCCTGCCCACCCCAGGGATCTTTCCTACCCCTGTCCGATGAAACCGAAGGAGCTTATAAAGCTTACCCCTGCTCATACAGACAGATCCTCCGCCTGACACTGATCAGCACAGTCGTCACGTTTCGCAATATCCTCCCTAGCGCTGCCTCGCTGCAACACGGACTCTTGCCCGCGGCGGGCGAGGCCTTCGAGATATGGTTGTTTGTTGTGCCACGCAGAACAAACTAATTGGGATATATCATCTCAATGGTCTTACCTCGATTATTGGGCTTATCTTTTGCTACTGCGAAAACGACCCCCCATTTCGTAGTTCCAAGTTGTTCAGTTTTTATCCAACTTGGGACAGGGCTAGCCAGTGGTCTTGTCTTCTACTGCTGCAAAAAGTATTCCCCGCTGGTTCCAAGTTGCTTGGACAAGCCGATATACCTGGTGTTACCCACCGGAAAGTCTTAAACCGGATAGGTTTTTCAAGTGGGTATAGACATAGTGCAATGCTGACCCTCTAGAGTGAGGTTAGGACACATATACTACTGCCGTCTGCCGCACGTATTATCATGCTATTTCTGCTACAGTAGTAGTGCTGTCGTCCGTTTGCTGCTGTTTGTTGGTACTAAATTGCTGAAGATACTAGTACCATCATGTAGTAGATGCCGTAAATAGGAACGAGCGTATGATGCGAGTACTCGTTGTGGTGGTGCTGCTGTGCCAGCGAGTACCGCTTTCACACTTCCCATTTTGAAGTATACAAAAGAGGGGAAAACGGCAAAGGAACTGTGGATGAGAACGATGATTGCTGGTGTGATAATGTTAGAAGTATTTGGGTCCGCTTTCCTTCATCGGGCTACTTCCGAGTGGTCAACTGCTGTGCTACGTTTTTGTGGGTTGATTTGCACATTGTGACGTAGCTCTGATGTTGGACGTGTGTCGGGGTGATCGGAGGTGCAGATTTCCGTATTTTTCCAACGTCAAGCCGACGTCGGGAACTGCACTCTGCCCGGAAATGCAAGGGCTGAGTTTACGGTCATATAACACCCAAACGGTCCATACATTTCCGGATAGAGTGGCACCAGGTAAAACTGAAACGGCAAATACGTAGGTGTTTTTTTGTTCAGTTTATACCTGGTATCTATCTTCTTCTGCTGCTGCTTACTGTGGATGTGCCTCTCCCTGCTGCTGCTGCTGGTCCTGGTCGGTGTTGTGTACTTGGTACCAGGTATTTGTTTCTTCCTAACCAAAATGAGTACGTGCAAGTACGTGCTGCCGCGTGGTATGTGGTACGTGTGCTGCTATTCGTTCGCTTGCCGGTAGTCTGCTTCTTTCTGCTGCTCTTTCTGCTGCTGGAGCTCAGTGTTACATGCGTTGGTTTGCCTAAACAAAAGTAGTACCTGGTATGTGTGTGCTACTGTGGTATGTAGTACGTATGTTGCTGTACTTTTGGTTTTCATTGGTTTCGCGGCATGAGTGGGGCTCTCGCGAAGCGCTACCAATCTCCCCTCTTTTTTTGCCCTCGTGTACATCATGCATGCACGTTGCGAGCAAAGTGTCACGACCAATAACGCGCTCATGACAACTGCCACTGCCCATGGATAAAAAGGGGGGGGGGGGGTTTAGACCGAGGCTGGGGCTACCCCAGGCAATTTTTTGTAAAGCCAAATATGAAAAAGGCCACACGTAATGTGTTTGGTAGGGACGTGAAGAACAGTTCATTTGTGCGTGCATCGCCACCAAATGGCTGAGAAACATGGCCATTGCTTCATTTCTTGTGACCCTGTCGGCATCTTGAGTCAAGCCCCATGTATCGTGAGTCATACAAGGATCATCACGAGCATTGTTTTCGGGTTCCTGCCGCCTTGGTCCATATCGACCAAACAGGTGGATAACTTTGCCTTTTCGGGCAGCAGCCGCGGCGAACAGGGAGGCGACGACTCGACCCCTGCTGCCGGTATTGGTAGCCACCGTCCCGACGAGGTGATTGCGCTGATCCATCTCCGCCAAAGCAGCCATCGCCCGTCAAACGCACCCACCATGCTAGGGATATCTTTGGATCAAGCTGTGCTGCTGATCATCGGCTCGGTAAGCTTGATCGCGCTTCTCATCGGGATGCACTGCCTGAACAACTTGCTTGGTGGACGTGTCGACAGCCTCGGCGGGATAGTGGCGCGTCGGCTCCGCCGCGCACGAAACCGTCCTGTCCAACACGTGAGCCCCCCCCCCCACGCCTTTTGTTTGATTTTTCTCATCTCATATGTCCGCTTCTTCGCTAGTTTACCCACCTTGATTCACGGCACGTACATTGTTGTCGTGCTGTTGTCATTTGTATAAACGTTTCTGTGTCCTTCTCTTTTCATAGAATTACCTCATTTGTTCATCTGCTGCGCTGCTGAGTCCGACCGACGGTTGTTTGTTTAGGTCGGGCGAGCATGCAATACTCTTCTCTTGCTGCTGTCGTCCGTAGTTGTTTAGATCTTTCGTTCCAGCTTTCTAACTCTGCTGCCACAACTGATTCGGTTCATATTTATTTTGTTCATCAGAATCACACGGACGAGAAAGGGTCCACTTCGTCGCAGGCGGCGGGAAAACATTCACCAGGCGGCATCACCTTTGATATCGGACACCTCAAAGCCCCTTTCTTAGCGGGGGCGTTGCAAAAACCTATTGCTGCTACCGGTAGCGACGGCGGCTCCAACGGCGGTGGCGCATTCGGTTTGCTGGCGTCGTCTACCCAGTTCCTGGCGGGCCAGTACAGCGTCTACGACACTTGCGGCAAGAAGGTTTCGTGTATCGTGCCACCGAGCTTGACGAATGTCCTCGTCAAACCGGCGGCGAACATGCGGTCCACTGGAGTCACGCAAATACATCGGCAATCACACCTGAGTCTCCGGAACATCGGCACGTTCGTCTTACTGGTGATTTCTCGCGCCAGCATATGTGGTGCATTGTCGTCGTCATCATCGTCGCTATCGCCATCATCGTCGTCATCATCATCACCATCACTATTATCATCATCATCATCATCAACATCATCATCATCATCATCAACATCATCATCATCATCGTCATCATCATCATCATCATCATCAACAACAACATCATCATACTATTACTTTTCGTATTCTTCGTATTCCTCGTCCTCCTCAGCGTCATCACCATATTATTATGATTCTTCGTATGGTACATATGCGTCGTCCTTGTCATCACCATCATCGTCGTCATCATCGTCATTATGTTCTTCGAATGCTTCGTACTCCTCGTCCTACTCATCAAGAGTAGTCACCCCTTGCCCCGCGGAAAGTTTGATCCCGTTGGTGGTAAACGACACGGCGTCAGCCGCTGCAATGGCACAAACAGTTAATTGCGCTGGAGGGGTCTTTCATGTGGAATGGAGAGGGAACATAACGGTGGATTCGCCAATTTCAGTTTCAAATGGGACTTGTGTACATGTGGCTGGAGCCGGCTGGGACGCTGCAATGCTTGGTGGAGAAGAAAACCCGTTCTTCACTGTCGAAAACGCGTGCTTGAATGTGAGCAATATGCAGTTCATCGGTGGCCATAACTGTGATTACAGCGGGGCGATTGTTGCGATAGGGTCAAACATCTCCTTCGAGCGGACGTCTTTCATCGCCAATGACGGCGGAGCTCTATCTATAGACAGGTCGACTGTTTCCTGGGGAGGAGAGACTTGGTTCTCCTATAACACTGGGGGCAAAACAGTAGATGCGCGGAATTCCACCTTGGTCTGGAGAGGACACACTTCGTTCTCCAACAACAACGGGGATGGAACGGTATTTGCGTGGGATTCAACCCTGGCCTGGGAAGGGGAAACAACTTTCTCGAACAACGCTGAGGCTATAATAGCGATCAATTCTATTTTGATCTGGGAAGCGAAAACTGTATTTTCTAACAACACAGCCTACAACTATGGCGGTGCCTTGTATTTATCGGATGGCTCACGAGCGTCGTGGGAAGCGAGCACGTTATTCCGCAACAACCACGCCAGTGGAGGGGGTGCCGTGTACGTTGCGTACAACTCTAGCGCGCTGTGGACAGCGGAGGCGTCATTCTTCAACAACAGCGCTGTGTACGTTGGTGGCGGCGCTGTCTACGTTGGCCTCGACTCCAAAGCTTCCTGGGAGGGGAACACGACGTTCTCGAACAACAGTGCCTGTGTAGCAGGGGAAGTTGGACGGAGAAAAGGTGATAAGGGGGGTGCTGTACACGTCTTTCTCGGCAGTGCGTCCTGGCGAGGTAGAACAAGGTTCTCAAACAACTGTGCAGCCCATCGTGGGGGTGCTGTGAGTACTTCCGGGGGATATTTGACCTTCAACGCGGAAGTCTCCTTTGTGGACAATTTTTCAGGAGGCGACGGGGGTGCCGTTTCCCTATCCGGAGATGATATATACCCTTCAACTCTCGTCACCACGAACATGGCCGAATTCATCGGCAATAGTTGCAAGATAGGCGGAGGCGGATTATCGATGTCTGGCATGGTGGCCGTATTTTTCACCGAGAACAGAGTTTCGTTTGCGGAGAACTCCGCCACTGTGGCCGGGGGGGGGGTGTACGTCGCTGGTGTAGCAGCGGGGCCACAGTTCACCGGTGTGGCCTTTCACTCGAACACCGCACAGTTCGGTGGTGGAGTGTACGTCACGAGTAGTGGCACCGACTACACGACGACTAAAAGGTATTTCGACGACAGTCGAACTAACTTCAACCGGTGCAGCTTCGTCAACAATAAAGCAATATCTGCTGGCGGAGCCGTGGACAGCATGCTGGGGTACGATGGTTTCGTCGCCTCAATGTTTGAGGGAAATACTGCACGGGTTGGAGGAGCTGTAAGGCTTGCCGCCCTGGATTCGTTCATTTCTAATTGCACATTTGTCGAAAATTCGTCCGATGAGAATGAGGGGCCAGCGGTGTCTAATCTCGGGCTTATTTCAAGCTTCGAAAACTGCTCCTTCTCCAGCAATGCATTTGAGTGTGTCACCGGAACGTTTCGCGAGGAAACCCTCCAGGACAACGAAGTGAGTTTCTCATGGATTTCATCCGTCTGTGGTGCTTCCGCACCAGCCGGACTGCGTCGCTTAGTGATAAGTGAGTGTTAACCTACAACACGGCGGCGTCCTAACACACTGATTACAATCGCTTGCCCCCACCAATTATTTTGCAGACGGTTTTCTTCAATGTTGCTTGCGACGCTTGCGATACAGTTTGCGCCGGTTGTGACTACGACTTCAAAGTTCCAACTTGCCGTGAGAAACTCGACCACTCGGAGAGTGTCGGCGGCGATACTACCTTGGAAACGCTCTTAATCGAAAAGGGGTACTGGCGACCCTCGACCACAAGCACCAACGTGTTGGCATGTTACAACTCTGCCGCTTGCAAGGGGGGGGCTACCGGAGAAGCCGGCTACTGCCTTGAAGGCTACGAAGGGCCATGTGAGAGTTGATATTTGAAGCATGCGTTCGGGCGGCGGTAGCGTTGACGAAAGTGTTCCACTGTTTCATAGGAACACTGCAAGATGAATACGACGCAGTCCTGCGCCCTCGACGACAGTAATCTAATAGTTGGTCTAACTAGCTGTGCTCGGCGTTTGGATGCGCATAGTTATCTCGTCTACCGATACGACGAAGCCAATATATTATGCCAGGTACATGGTATATATTGCCATGGCAATATCCTGCACGACTCGGTAAAGGAGGAATTCATGCCCGGAGTAGGTTATGTTCGACCTACAATAGGGATTTGGCACATAATACGGTGAAGGCGCAAACCACTTCTTTTCTGAGGCTCCTCACTTGAGGAGCTCTATCTCCTCGCAAAAACCTGATTTGGGGAAAATATTAAAAGTGCCACCCGATGAACGATCCCATGACCTCGGGATACTACGACAAAAAAAGGGCAAAAAAAATAATGAAAATTCTGACGATTTTGGGTTAAGGCGCCCCGTCATTCAGAAAAAAAAAAAATCCAAAAAGTGCTACCTCTATCGTACTATTAGTACTATTAGTACTATTAGTAGCACGCGTCATAGTGCTGGAGGGAGTTGGCGGAGGTTTCTGGGAAATCCCAACTTTGGTCCTTCCTGGCCGTGCGGTGGTGCTACAGAAGTACTGAAAAATATCCGTTCTGCTCAAGTTTTCCCGTGTTAAGGCGCATCCCTTTGCCGCCTTTCCGCAGATTGTTCAGTGTGCAGTGAAGACTTCACTCCGATACAAGATTATGTTTGCCGAACGTGCTCGTACAACCCCGGACGCGTGGCGCTGGTGGTCTTCATAAGTGTTTTGGGCATGATCTTATTCGTCATTTTCCTCGTCTACATGGTGTCTGCGGAGTGGGATGGCGCAGTCCAAGGAGTCGTGGCTCGCATAGCACCTCACGTACCGCTGCAGTCGCTAAAAATCATCATCGTCGTGTGGCAAATCTTGACACAGGTATGCACATAAACTACGCTAACGCTACTGTAATTGATGGTAGGCCTTACATAGTCACCATCCGGTTTGGGACTGACTAGCAGCGTACTAAAACGAAATACACATCCCAGCGTTCAAGTCGGGCCCTGTTGCTTCGGAGTAGTACAGGGTTTAAGAGATGAAAGGCGAGGAGTAACTAGAGAAGTGTTGCGTTTGGTGGTGTATGTTTTTGTAGGTAACTTCTTAAGGCTTTGAAAATGCTTGTGCTAGACCTGTGCATTTTCGAAGTGTTGTTTCGAGTATTTGCTCATGTGTACAGGGGTGAACGTGGTGACACAAGCTATAACTATTTTCAGTTTTGGGAAATGACGTATATCGATCACCCCAAGGGCAACAAACACACGGTACATGGTACACGGTTACAAGCTACCCTAGATGCAGGACGACCCGGCAACACACGTCCTGCAGGCCGTTGGTTTCATTGATCAGGGCCTGGCCTTTCTGCCGCCCGGGTCTGTTTTATAAAACGGCCGCATAGCATGTTGCGGAGCCTCGCGACTGCCTCTGCTGGCTTCAACCACCCCAACGAGTTGCCGTTGAAGATTAGGTTAGGGTTCGGTTTGGGGTCGATTTTGCCTTGGTCGGCGTGTCAGATTAAAAGTTAAATACGAACGACTTTATGGAAGTTGTTGCCGGGGTGTTCTGCATGGAGGGCGAGCCCACGTTCACGCTATTAGCTACTGCATACGTTCAACCGATACCGGTACTCGTCCCAAACTCCTTACAGTTTGTTTTCTTTTTCGGCTATTCCACAGACTGCTATACTTTCTTGACCATGGTTTGCTTACCGCGGTGTTTTGAAAACAATTGTTTGGTCCAACTCTAACAATACGAAGTATGTTGATTCTGAAAACCGAAAATTGAGGTTTCAGCACCTTTGCAGGCGTCGTTGACCCGGGGAACGGGAGAATCGGGCCCGCTTCTCTCAAACTCCGAATCGTAGTCCATTGGATCGTGCAAATACGTCTTCATTCCTATCCCTTCTCTTAAGGCCGCGGGGGATCATAAACCACCCCCCATCCCCGGGTTTCCGGTTCACTCTAATCTTTAGATATTGTTTTGGTGCAGTCAATTATGCCGCGTTTTTAACACGCTGCGTCTCGACCTTCAATTAGTCCTTACTCAGCGGAGAGCGGGTGCATATTATTAGTGCTGAATCCACAGCAGCTCGTGATGCTGTTCAGATCGGTCGTCCGCGCTTTTTCAACGGAGGTCTACACCTCGATTTTGGGGTGCTGCAGTGGTCGAAAATCGTCGAAATTCAAAAGACACAAAATGAGGCAAAAAATAACCCCCAACTGAACGTTTGCACTTCACTTGAGGACAGCTACATCTCCTCACAAGCAACCACAGCCCGCGAATCTGAGACACGCTCCCTATGAGGTGCGTGAGGGCGTCGGGTGCAGCGGGCGGCAGTGATAGGCAGCCAGAAACGGCTTGCAAGGTGATTTCGTGAAATCAAAGTTGCCAGCCATCATCGCCAAAAACTCGTTTGTTTTGCTCCAAAATACTCGATTTGATTAGTTTGCGAGTTAGTATGTAGTACCACGAAGAAACGGCTTTAACCAAAAGTTAGCTGAGATTTTCGCGGACCATTTGAAACACTAGCAATACGTACGCGAAAACAGTGCGGGCGGGGAATAATCGTCGCCGTTTGAGGTACACAGTTTGAGGTAGTCAAGCATATGGCTAAAACAAGAACAAAAAAGGGCAAAAAAACTCTGAATTCTTCAAAATTTGCATCATTTTTTAGATTCGAGAAAAGTGGATCTTGCTTGTAAAACTCTTAACACTATTTCCAAGTCGTTTGTATTTTTTGGCGAAACGCCTACGCGCGCCTACTTGACAAAAATTCCTTAGGGGTCCCCCGCGGCCTTAACGCCCCGTATAACTCTAAATGTTCACATTTTACCTTATTCTCAGCGCTAGCCTTTCCCTTATTTCTATCAGTTCTTTTCCTTCTGTCTTGAACACCCCAAACTTCTCTACGGACAATATATCTTCTGGGTTTCCTTCTATATCCTGCCACACTTTCTCGACTACGCTATCCCATCTTACTCCAACTCGCCATTTTGTTACTTTCTCCCACACAGCCTTATCAGCTATGGCTAGTGTCAAGGTGCGAGTGAGTCTGTTAGGATCGCATCCATCTTGCCCACGTGTGCTTTACCCTTCCCTATTGTTTTCGCTACGTGTGCATCCCAAGAGCATTTTTTTGAGATTTCTACGCCAAGGTACGTATACTGGTTTATGATCGGTAATTCGTCTTCTCCCCACTTCCATTTGAACGTTACCGGTTTTTCCTTATCCTCGTTACATACAACTACTGCGCACTTTTTTACGTTTGTTGTCACTCTCCATTTCCAAGTGTATTCTAGTGCCTTCTCTGTTTGTTGCTGCAATCGTTCGGGTGTTTCTGATATACACACGAAATCATCCACAAACATCAATCCCGACAACGTATCTTCCCCCACCGTGACTCCATGGTTTGCTGCTTCGACTGCTACTATCCTGTCCTTAATATATACCTTGAATACATTGGGTGATAACGTACAACCCTATGCAACTCCTTGCAAAATATCAACCGAATGAAATATTCCCCGTCCAGCACCACCGCACATTCTCGCACATTCTGTCATACTTTACATCATTCTCCACATCTTTGCTCTGATCCCAATTACCCACAACTTTTTCCACAACCCATTTCTCAGTACTGTTCCATAGGCCTTCGGTACATCTAGAAAGAAACAATCCGTTGTTAGCCCGGCGTCTTTCCTACCTTGAATCATCTTACCAAATGTGTATACGTGGTCTACGCAGCTACGGTTGGGCCTAAACCCCGCTTGCCCTTCCCATATTTTTCTTGCTTCTCCGTCATTGTTCCCATTCTATCATTCCAAGTCTTACAGAACGTTTTGGCAACGGTGCTTCGTAGTGTTACCCCTCCACAGTTCCCTGGATCAGCCTTATCTCCTTTCTTGAATAGGTTTACTACTACTCCTTCTCTGCACCTCTTAGGTGCGTGCTCGTTTTTCCATGTCCAATTATACAACATAACCATCATGATAAACATTCCTTCTCCTCCGTACTTCATAAATTCGTTAACTATTTGGTCTGCCCCTGCTGCCTTTCTATTCTCAAGTTTAGCTACACACTTATTTACTTCTTGCCTTGTGAACTCTCTCTGTAACCCTTCTAAACCACTACTGCATATTCTCTTTCTGATACGTCTACTTTCGCCTCTGCTCAAGCGTTGATATTCTTCTTGAATTCTGCGTCGATTTTTTCGTTGGTTGTGGGCGTTCTTAGCTTGAGGTAATGCTCTACTAGTACTTCTCTCCTGCCGTTCGAACTACTAACCATTTTACCCTTCTGTGCTCTTAGTGTAGCTATTCCCGTGTCGTCGTTGGTTGTGGGCGTTCTTTGCTTGAGGTAATGCTCTACTAGTACTTCTCTCTTCCCGTTCGAACTGCTAACCATTTTACCCTTCTGTGTTCTGAGTGTAGATATTCCCGTGTCTGCCTCTCTTGTTTGTTTGCCCAATATCCCTTTTATCCCAACCCACATCTGCTTCATCCCGCCATCTAAATCCGCATTTGTTTATTAGCTACATATTTCCATATCCCCTTCTTCTTTTTCTCTGCCATCTCTTCTGCTTTCTTTCTAGCTATACCATACTGCTCCCATCTTGCTGTGGTTTTACTTGATGGATATCTTGCGTGTACCTCTCTCCTTGCTCTTACAGCCTCTTTTACTTCGTCCCACCATTTTACCCCTCTTTTGCATCTTATCAACATCTTCCCCATGACTTTTGTTGCCGTAGTCTTGACCAACTGCTCCCATCCTTCTACAATCTTCGCTCCTGCGCTATCTCTTTCTGCATCGTTCTTCGTTGTACCTATGCTTTCTAACCGCTCCGAAAATTGCTCCGAGGGGAGTGGCTTAAAGTAAACATTTTGAGTAAATATCGACTTCATGTATGCACGTTACGAGCGGAGCGGCACGATCAATAATGCGCTCATGACGACCGTCACCTCCAAGGGAAAAAGAGAGGAGGGGGGGTATTTAGATCGAGGCCGGGGCTACCCAAGGCATTTCTATTTGCATACGGTGTCAGTGAAAGTTTCACTCCAAGCTTGAGTAGACATACCGACACACGCTACGATAGAGGTGCACCATTTTGTTTCTCGGGCTCCTCACTTGAGGAGCGCTTAACCTCACCCCAAAAAAATGATTGGGAGTAAACTGAAAGTGCAACCCGATGAACACACCAAACTATGGCCTAGGTATACAAAAGAAAAATCATCTTTCGGAACAAGAATGACATTCCGACGATTTTGGGTGAAGGAGTTCCGTCATTCAGAAAAAAAATAGCCGAAACGGGCTACCTCTATTGTAGCACGCGTCCACCTTACTACAGTACTACAGTACTACAGTAGGTGTTGAGACTCTTCAATATCCCTGGTATCATCTTTACTTACACCAAACGTTTGAATTCATCTTTCCCCCCCCCTCGTGCTATCCGTGCAGTTTTCTGAAGTGGCAAACGTGACTTACCCGGGCGTGTACCAAGCGTTTCTAGACGGGATCAAGGTGCTGAACTTTGATCTGAGTCGGATGATCTCGGCAGGGTGCTTCGTCGACGTCGACTTCCATGAGCGCCTGTTCATGTCCACCCTAAGCCCGCTCGTTGGAATGGGGATCCTCTTGGTCACGTACATCGTCGCAACGCACAGGAACCGTGGTTCCGACACTGCGCTAAGCAAGGTTCAGCAGAAACACTTGTCCATGGTGCTTCTGTTGACGTTCGTAGTGTACTCGTCTGTCTCCTCTACCTTGTTTCAGGCCTTCGGGTCCGATGAAGTAGACGACGGCGTTGTGTACCTGCGCGCAGACTACCGGATCGACTACGACTCTTCCCAGCACCGATCAATCCAGGTGTACGCAGGCCTTATGTTAGTTCTGTACACCGCAGGGATTCCCATTTTTTACGCCACTCTCTTGTACAAGAATCGCAAGGCATTGGCCGACGGGGCCGGTCGTGAAACACTATCGAGTTTAAAGCCGACCACGGATTTATGGAAGCCGTACAAGCCGCACCGCTCCTTCTACGAGCTTGTCGAGTGTGGTCGGCGGGTTTTGCTGGCTGGAGTGGTCGTGTTTATCTATCCGAACACGGCGGCTCAGGTGGCCGTGACGATTATGATCGCGGTAGTTTTCATCTTCATTTCGGAATCCCTAGCACCATACGCGTCTAAGTGGGATGCTTGGATTAGCCGCATGGGGCACGGGATAGTGTTCATGAGTATGTACGTGGCTCTGTTGTTGAAGGTGGACGTGTCGAGCGAAGAGGCCAGTAGCCAGAAAGTGTTTGATTTTATCCTTGTGTCCGCTCACTTGTGCATGGTTATGGCGGTAGCTGCCGAGGCCGTCGCAACGGTTTGTTCGTTGTTTCGGCGAGAGCGAGAGGATGCTCACCCTAGGTGCCGTTCAGGCCGAGATATGCCATGGGCAGCAAATCTAGAAGACAACCTTTCAGAGGCGAATCCTCCTACCACCATGCCAGTGATATAGAACCTGAGCCGATCACTGAGAAGGCTGGGAACTAAGGACCGGTGAAAGGTGTATGGTCGGTTGGTCTGGGTGCAACTGTTCAACGTATTGTCGAAGTACATACCAGGTATGTATGATTACAATGGACATACTTCTGTGGACGAGAAACGGTTCGGGGCGATGGTCCAAACTTTGTTCGTCTGCGAAATATCCCAAGTCGATGGCGGACTCCTTTTCCCGGGATGGATAACCTTCAAGGCGTTTGGCACGGTGTCAATCTGCAAGGCACAAGAACGGACGGATTCGTGATTTGATATTTCCCAGGAATATCTTGTGGTTGCCCATTACTAGGAATTTGGAAATGGATGTGTAATACTTGGAATGCCTTGTTCGAATAGGAAACAGGGGTTTAGAGCGAAACATAGTCGCATCCACGGGTTTAGTTTCGGGCCATTCTGCCGGCTAAGTAGGCGGGCGGCGAAGGAAATAGGTGTTTATTTCAAGCGCCATTACCATATCAATTGGCGTCTGACGGCTGTAGGACAGGTTCTTTTGTAGCGTCTCGTTTCTCGGTATCTTCTTGTTTGTGTTTTTTTCGATCCGTGCCACGGTGGGGGTTGCACGTTTAAGACAACTAGTTTTTACTGACAGAGCTCCTCCTCTGAGAACGTGCCCGACATAGTTGGACCCGATACGTGTTTATAAATATTTCACGTTAGGTACCTACCGCGTTTGACGTAAGAAGCCACCGCCGGAGACAAATAGTTCGCGTTTTGCTTTTTATCTCCCTGTCTGGTTTCCTACGGTTGCGTGGTATCTGAGAAATCCCGGTGATATGTTTTGTATGAATATTATTGTTTTCCTCCCCGGCTGGCGGGTTCTGGTGGGGGGGTGGGATCGAGGGGGGCGACAGAAACTCGAATGGCAAGATGTGCTACAATTGGCAGACACACCCAGGCAGCAGAGGGAGATGACAACAAAGAGGGCGATACCTCTATCCGGTATATTTCGCACCTTGTTTACGCTTGTAGGCAGGTAGGGGTGAGGGGGTGATAACAAACGGGTGATTTTATCACATAGAAATACCCGTACCTTTTGCATACCGTATCAATTGATCTGAAATAGCCAAGAGGGGGTGCTATCAAGGGGAGGGTGGCAACGTGCAGCGGTATTACGGCATATTTCTTGTCGGAGCTTGAAGCGCAGGTGCAGCCAAGGTGGTTTATGGGGTGTCCAAGAAAAGCGCGATCGTAGCTCCACTCGTGGCTTGGGGCGCATAAACAGGCCTTATAGGGGCAACAGGCTTCGCCGGGGACACGGACGCATTCTGTTCACGGTGATGGACAGCCCGTGCGCAAGGGCTTTGCTCATGTTCAATGTTGTTGTCCATGATGTTGCGGTGCCAGGCGCTATATAGGTTTGTTGGCCCCTGGTGATATTCGTTTATGTATTGTTTGCAAGGGCCCTGGTGACTTTTTGTTTGCATTGTTTGCAGGGTGTACCGGCCCAGGGTGGTGGTATCTGATGAACCCCTGTAACAGACGTGGCATTCAGTTTTAGGTTTGCTTTTTTCTGACCGGAGGACGCGTACTAGGATAAACGTAGGGCTGTATGGCCGAAATGGTTCGGACTGACGGGGATCCTCACCCGAGGAGCTACCCAGTTGTTGGAATGCTATTTGTGTTCTACAACATTATTCGTTGTACACAATTTCCATTCGGAGGCGTATTATAATAATAACGAGGGCGACGCAAGAAATGAGGCCAAAATCAACCTGACTGAATACTCGTCTATATATATTATTACATCTTTTGTATGTTTGGTTCGTGTAAAACACGGTATATATTCTAGCGCGGAGGACCTGTGTTAATGGTAGGGTGGTTACATAAAAAACAAAAACTCTGAGTAGAAGGGCCAGCGGAAGCAATAAAAAGGACCAAGATAACAGAGCACACGTAGTTCCTGTTATAGGTAGACCACAACAGCAGCGAAGCAGCAGTGCCGAAAATGTAAAAAGCTACGAGTAAAATACTCAAACCGTTTTCGCCAATGGAGCGGGAACGTACTCCAATAGCTATCATGTCGTACAGCTACGTACGTACAACAGCAAAAAACGCAGACTGCCTAGAGCAAAAACAGCAGTCATGAGAGCCACAAACGAAACGATAAAGAGGCACAAAAAACCCCGACGACTCTTGTATCACACATCTAATAGGTAGGCAGAGTATGAGGTATATAGGCAGAGTACGAGTCTATGGTGCCGGTTGAATGGTACCACTGCTCTCTATAATGCCGGTAAGATCGCTTGACACCTCCGGAATTCTCAATAGAAACTACCAGGTATGCATGACAACTCTATTCCAATGGTGCTGGTGTCCTGAATTGTGCCCGTATATTGGGCTGGCATATACCGGCACTATTATTGGGAGCCCCATGTAGATAGATAGCGAGTATACATTAGTACACGGTTACACACGGAACAAATACTCGTACAAACCACACACAAATACCACATTGGAGCAGCAGTCAGTCACGGACACACTCGTACAGCAACAGAGCAGTAGCAGCACCAGCAGGCAGGCAGAGCAGACCAGAGCAGGACCTTTCCCGTTTCAGCCGTGTTATTGCCTCCGTGTGATGGTGTTTTTCGTTGTCTAATGTCGAGTTGTTTTGCTTAAAGGTACGTATACGTGTGCTGTCATTGCTGATGAAGTACGCGCTGTCTATTGTGCCAGTTGAATATTGCCATTGCTCTCTATAATGACGGTGAAATAGCCTGGCACAACTGGAACTCCCAATGATAGAAACTGTGTATGGCAACACTATTCCAATAGAGCCAGTGTCCTACTTAGTGCCGGTATTTTGGGCTGGTGCATACCGGCACTAGTGGGAGTCCTATGCAGATAAAATACTACTAATAAACACAGAAATCACGGACGCACCACAGTAAAGCAACACACTCGTACAGCGGCAGAGCAGCCGTAGCAGCAGCAGCAAGCAGGCAGAGCAAGAGCAGCACCTTTCCCCCAACCACCGTGTTCTGATATTCCTGCGGCGCTGTGGCGCTGCCAGTCAGTGTCGGGCTCTGCTTTAAGGTATGCATGCCATACGTTTGCTGTCATTCATTGCTGACAAAAAGTACGGGCTACAGGTACAATGCCGTGCGTACATCACCTCAGATGCTGACGCTGGAAGCCCGCCTGCTGCAGGCTAGTCGTGCTGTGCATCGTGCATCGTCTCCTGCTGTCAGCTGCGGGCGCTGAACGCCAGCCTGCTTGGGCTAGTCGTGCTAAACGTGTAATACAGCCAGCCTGCATGGGCTAGGCCTAGCGGCCACTCTAGATGTAAAATTAGTTGTATATACATATATATATCTAGGCCATGAGATTGGAGAGTGGAACGTTTTGTTGTTCTCAAAGTCAGTGTTTGTGCGAGGTAGACAGTTCCTTACGATTCGAGCCTCGGAAGAATTTAGTGCTACCCCTGACGTAGCATGCGTCAGGGATGGTTTCCAGTGGTGGGGTGGTATCCAAGAGAACGGTGGTAATATACAAAACTTATGATATCCCATGGGATTGTGTATCGGGATTAGCTTTCAAATCTTCTCAAAGTCGTCGGTTGGTTGAGGTATAAAGCTCGAAGCGTTAAAAATATGAAGTGCTACCACTGCGGCAGCACGAGTATTGCTTCTGTTTTCGCAGCAGCAACCTCATATCCGAGAGCCGATGGTGTATCACAGGGTATGCCCCTTGTTGGTCGCCACCCGCGACAGCGGTCATGGGGTTATGCGGTTTGCATACTGCGCTCGCACCAATTGGGCATATTTCGGGGGTGGGTCTCTATTTCCACCGTGTTTTTGACGATTCACCATTTCAAACCGAACTATCAAGCTCGCCTCCTGCTCCTCCGCATAGCCTACAGCCTCGCGTTGCCGAAGCCTCAACCCACGGGCTCGCGCGTCTCCGTTTGTTAATGTTGCGCGTGGGGCATGCCGTTTGGTTTATCCTCTGCGGTCTTGTTATCATTTTTGCTCCATTATAGACGCTGCTGCTCAGACTGAACAAAGGCCCTTTTGCTGGCGTTCCCGCAGCGTTTTATCCGTCGCTCCAGCTCTCGCTTGTGCGCTTGGTTGACAAATCCGTCAACACAAACATGCGCAATCGAGTATCGCCGATCACATCAAGCACGGTCCCGACCTTGTTGTCCCGTCTCTGCCTATCGAGCCCCATAGGTCGTAGGTGGTCATGCATTACACTTTGTACTCTTGTTGCGTCTAGCACGTGCGCCCAACGCCCAGCTCTACCTGGACGCGCCCAAGACGGGCATAGTCCCGTTAGCCAACACCTGCATGTAACTTGATGGTATGCTTTGATCGTCTCCCTTTCGCGGTTCGCAGCATGTGCAGCAGTGGACATTCTTGGCTTCAACTGCCGAGCCTGTCCAATTGCTCCGCTAATACGACGGTGCTATGACCCCCGAGGTTGGGCGGCCCCGACTTCGAACACTTCCTATGCAAACCAGCCCGTCTGGGCCGACGCGGCAGGTTAAGCATCTTTCGCGTTTGCATGCGTTCGTTGACGCCGTCACATAGGCCGAACAACACGCCGCTCGGCATCCTTTTCACGCAATTCTTGTCGTACCAGTGATGTAGACAGAATTACGGTCACTTTCTCTGGTCCGGTTTAAAGCGCCACGGCAAACGGTGATACGTCTACTGTTGTTTGGTCGCCTATAATTCGAGACGAACATACGTTGAAACATATTTTGATGGTGGTATATCTTCTCCGACGTCAGTATTACGTAACTGATACTCCAGGTCGGTCAACTAAAACTTGAGACTTGCCTTCCCGTGATGCGGTTGCGAGCGCACACGCAACTAACCCCAAACCATGGAGCTAGTACTTGTTCGCAACAAAGCGTCTGCAATGCAAACGAGACACCGTTGTCGCCCCGCTACTACAAATATTGATGAAGAGCACGCAGAGCAGCAGCTCACGTAGGGGGTGCCGCATTCGCCGAGGACGCTCGCTGGGTAGCCACAACTCCCGCCAACGACGGCCGTATGGCATCGACATCCGCAAGCCTCACCGACAGGAAAATGATTTTAGCTGTATGAGCGGCCTGGAGGGGGGGGGGGGGGGGGGGGGCATTT
>JAYJMJ010000289.1:7921371-7933435 GCA_036873875.1 Laminaria ephemera
GAGTCGCCGACCTATATTCTTCATGAGGACATACACAACCCGTAACACGCGCGACCGGAGTATCACACACAGCTTGCCAAGATGAGTTTCGACGATATCCTGGATCTCACAGACGTACGAGTACAGCAGTAGTACGTAGTGTGTTTTTAATTTTTGTATAAAAATACGGATTACATACCATTTTACTGTAACACAGTAACCAAGCAGTAGCAGTTATTTTACGTATGAACACCGAGTATGCCATCCATAAAACGCACGTTATTGTAACGAACTGATATCTTTCGATGTTCAGAAACGAGCGTTCGACCTTGCTGCTGTTATTCGTCCTACTGGTGTCGTGTATAGTATGCGAATCTTGCCAGTATTACGTCTATGCCAAACATCGGTCAACATAGTTGATGTCTTGATGGATATATTTAGAAACAGAAGAAAGCAAAGCGAAATAATATACAGAGTGCAAGGAGAAGAAGGGAGCGTGAGCGCTGCATGAACGACGCGGACCCCCAATGGACTCACCTCGCAGTTAAGGTTGGCGCCACAGCGGCTGCACGCTTGTCGCCAGTGGTGTCTTGACATTTGACGGTGTCTTGACATTTGATGGTGCCTTAACGGAGATTGCAGGAGGAGCCGACAATCACAGGGCAGAAAACTAAACGCGGTGCTCACAAGGAAAAAGTGAACCCTTGAGCCTCCAGGGAGAAAATCTCACATGAAGAACACGCACGCCCCGCCGGCAGGAAAGTCGCGTTGAGTCACTTCTATGATGGTGCTTGGTAAATGCGGCATCCTAGTGCTCCCGGAGGGAAGGGAGCGCCTCGAGAGGGCAAAACATGTCGCCCGCCTCAATACCGTAACGATGTTGGAACTTCACATAGTTTACAACACGCATTCCAAGTAGTTTACCCCAGGACCATGGGTGCAGCGTTAAAAGGGCTTTGTTTTGCAAAAAAAGGTGCCTCAATCGACGGACGCGACGCGCTTGCAACACAAATTGGCTATATGGCCAGCGCCCACCGACCACAAATGCCACCATCACCACGAGAGAGAATCGACAGATGATATGTCCACCTCGAGCAGGGTACCCATTGTAATCTTCTGGGAGACGCGGATAGGCATCCCCCGTCTGAAGGATTCCACCGCTGTCCGCCTGTTGCTGGTACAGCAGGTTTACTGGAGAATTTGATGTGTGTTCGGAAGTGACGAGGTGGGGCTTGCTAATATTTTTCTGTTCACCTTTATCTAGATCCTGGAACCAACTTTCAGCTTCGCGTTTTGTTTGGTTCCCTATTGTTTACGTTGGTTGTTGTTTTGGTTCAGAAGACAAGTACTGTACAGTAAGCAGCCCTTTTTAACGGACCCTGCGGTAAGAAAAACGGTATACGAGTATATGGGACCTCAAATTCCTGTGCGCAGTTTTTTACCGCTTTAAGGGACTACTAGGTCCCTCACATTGAACGCAACACTCAACAATGGACACCAGGTTTCTTAAAAGAGGCCAGTAGACTGCTCCCTCTTGAAAAAACTACGTGCATTGCTAGAAAACGAGGTATGTGCTTCCGAAGTGCCAGATGTGCCAAATCCGATAAGGGACGTCGGTATATAAAGGAGCTTTCCGCCCGGACACACTACGGTTTCTTAAAAGGGGCCACCTACCTACTACATATATTTCTGGTTATCGCCCCCTCACGGTGAATGCCCGGGGGCGCCAGTTTCATCGAAAACAGGCCAAAGCCGGGGAAAACGCCCCCGCTAAAAACCACAAAGCGAAAAACGAAAAACGCCCCGGGCGCACAGCAATCTCCTCCCTTCCATTTGTTTAGGTACGATAGCAACACTGAGGAGGGGACACAGAGTATCTCCTGGCAGGTCAGCCTATTGTGCAGGCCTTGTTGTTACGCACGTGTGTTCGTTGCCTATTCCATTTCCCCGCCCCAAGGAAGCCTAAACCCACAGGTGGGCTACCCTGTATTCCCACCTGCTATCCCCCTCTTAAGATGAGCGTTCTTACTCCTATGGAAACGTTCCAGTTACCTATGCTCAACAGGTAACTACCGACATCTACAAGGAATTACCGGTCTTCCACAGTATTATTACCATAACAGTAAACGCCCCGAGGCCGAGCTGGCAAGCCATTCAAATGTGGGGAATGAAACTGAACCCAAAGCACTCATGGGGGTGCTTCACATAAGACAGTGAGTATATGGGTAATCACATGTTTCGCGCGACACCGGGCACAGTTCCTTTGCGCGATTAAACAAGATGAAGGCAACACTGACTCCGGCAATTCTGCACAACGATATTTTTGTAGCGGTGATGGTGTTGTGATGATGATGGTGGTGGTGCGTCTTCACGTTAAGGAGCCTTTATGACCACCCTCCATGGTCACAGACTACTGTAGCGAAATACTAATGGTTTTTCTCGGTTTTTTTTATCGTCCCGGGCGGCGAAAATTCCAAACGTCCCACAATTGGTTTTCATTGATTCGCCCCGGGCACATGGTCAACACCTCCTGATGTCCTTTGAGGCTCGAATAAGTTTTCTATCGTTGGCCGATCGGAATACAAAGATCCAACGATCCCTTTTTCCGATCGTTGGACAATCGGAATGCAACAATAATGATCCCTTTATGCGATCGGTGGCTGGTCGGAATCCAATTATTCTCTTTGGTCGATCGTTGTCCGATTGGAATCTAACGACCTCATAAGTAACGCTTGTGTTCGGTCGTTTGCCGATCGGAATCCAACCGTTCAACGATCTCTTTTTCAGATCGTTGACCGAGACGAACTCAACCGTACAACGGTCCCTTTTAACCATCTATCTGTGGCATATTGGAATTCAACAATACAATGTTTAGTATCGTTTGCCGATCGTCACCTAACGATCCAACGATTATTTCTAGATGACCGTCAGGGATCCCGTTTTTTTTAATGATTTTTAGCCGATCGGAATTTAACGATCCAATAATCATTATTTACGATCGTTGGCCGATTGGAATACAGCGATCCCCCTTCCGCGATCGATGGTCGATCTGAATCCAACGATCCAACGATCTCTGTTTCGAATCGTTGGATGATCGGAATGTATCGATACAACAATCTTTGTACGATCGTTATTTTTTCGCAATTGAACGATACCTTCTCGACCATCATTGGTCAATCACTATCTAATGATCCCGTTTTTGTCGATCATCGGCCGATCGGAATTCAACGATCCATTTTGTTACGATCGTCAGCCAATCGGATGACAACGATCTCCTTTTTACGATGGTTTGCCATCCGGAATCCGACGATCTACCGATCCCCTATGCATACGTTATAATAGGGATTTCGATGGTAAACTGCCAGGAAAATCCATAGTACGTGCCATGAGAGTGTGCAGTATCCCATGCTGCCGCTGGCTCGTCTCGTAATATTCCCCAAATGAAAACTTAGCCATGAGATACTCCATGATGTGTAACACGGTAGTAGGCCGTGCCATGGGATGGACCATAATACGCGCTATTTCATACCTGGTACTATGAACCATGGGACACACCGTGGGAGTGTACCCGTATGGGATACACCATGGGATACACCGTGGAATTGGATATATATGGTGCCATTGAACAAGACATTGTGGGATGCCCCATGGGATATGTCACGGGGCACATCATCCGTACCAGGTATAATGAAGTTTAGATACTGCAGGGGATATGCCATACGGCTTGCCACGGGGGCACACCACGACGTCCCACGTGGCAGCCCATGGGAAATGGTTTTCGTGGGATATATCATGGGACGGCCCATGGCACGTTCCATGGCATACCCCATTTTAATCTAAAGAATGGTAAGAAATGGGATGATGGGATGCACCATGGCACTGGCATACCCCATGGGGAGAATGCCCCTTGCGACACACCATCGGATACTAAGCACGTAACAAGCTATCGCACTTACCATGGGATATTCTATTGAACGTGCCATGGAACACACCAAGGGACGTACCATGGAACGTGGCCACACCCATGAAATGCGGGTGTCTCATGAGCTCAGGGCGCCCCACGGCATCGCGAGGTATACACCATGGGACAGAGGTATTGCCCGGAACAAACCATGCAACATACCTTCGGCGCACTGTTTTTCTACGGCTTTCATCATGGTGCACCATACCATTGGGTATACGCTGGGGTCCCATGGGTGATGTCACGGGTTACCTCATGGGGCATCCAAGTATTGCACAGGCTGTGCGTTTGGCGCTCTGTGGCATGCTTGTTAGACATCCCACCACCATGTATGTATGTATGTGCGTGTGTGGTAACATTTAACCGTCATTTCTACCACTCGGCATCCAGCATGTTTTATATATCGTGCCGCATCTTCGTCGTAAAGCGAATATATCAGCTATTATTGTGTCTAAACCTAGAATTCATAGAACATAGGTGTGCTGGATACAAAAAGAGGGACGGACACAAGCTAGCAGACTAGAAAATTTGCAGCGGAGAAAAAGAAAGAAACAGAGAGAAACACACAAACGGAGGAAAGAGCGAGAAGAAAAAAAATGGGAAGAAGAGAAGAAAAAACAAAGAATACCCAGCATCAAGAACCAAGAAGTTTCTTGGAAAAGGGATATTTCGTTCTAAACGACGGAGATCTTGGTGCGATGCTTGATGTATCGTGTTTCCGTGTCATCGTTTTTATGGATGGATCTAATGCAGCCCCATGGGTCATGTTCTATTGGCGAGTCCAGCTTGGGCTGATGCTCTGCTCCCTCCACACACACAGCTCCCCTGCCCCGGCCAACCTTAGAGCAAAGGTGCCTTTCCCTTTCTCTTGCCCTGCCAAAGCGAGAGGCACTCTGCTTCTTCTTCTGTGATTGAAGATGATTGTGATATCCGGGATGAAGACTTTGGCCATTGCCACTCTGTTGTATGCTGTTAATTTCACCACCCTGCACGGTAACCGTGGTGCTCAGGCAGAGACCATCACCTGCGACGATGCACCCGGCATGGAAGGATGCAACGACGAGAGCACCTCCTCCTACTCCTCCCCCAAGGAGGAGGGGTATCCTGTTCCAAAAACCATGGAGCTGATCAAGAGCCTTGTTTTCGACAAGCCAACAGTGAGCGGTGTTTGATGTGCCATCTCGCCCCATGCAGCATCCCACGAGCACAGTCAGCCGCCCGTTTGCTTGCTGCGTTGAGACTCAATACCCCCCCCTTTAGAACCGGACCCACGTTCTTGGGGACAAACTACTTACAGTTAGTGTGGAGTATATTTTGGCGCTCTTCAAAAACCTACCAGGTATAGTAGTACACCTCTTGGTAAAGATGTCATGAATAGTTCGAACCTAACACCATCGCCACCTGTACCGTTGTTCGGGTTGTGACCCAACCAACTTCACACTTGGTTAACCCTTGGCTCTAGCCGGTGGCGACTCCCTCTCTCGCACGGCCAACGCCTTGTACGGTTTCGTTTACTTTTAGGGGTCGTGACTAAACTTCAGTTCTGGGTCATATCTCATCATGTCTACTGTGGCCTTGATTTGTAGAGATATACTGTATGGTAGCATTTATTCCCACTCTGGGTTGAAATGTAAAGAACGTTTAGTGTTTATGTCTATGTCTCCACGGTCCCTATATTTACGGCCATATTGCTACATGAGCCACAACATTATCACCAAAGTATTCACAGATAACAGGCAGTGCTGTTGCATACTGCCGTGCTGTGTGCTGCTGCTGTTGCAACGCGATCAGCTGCTGTAGCTGTAGCTTCGTTTTTCAGAACAGTGTGACAGTTCTGCGCGAAAACTGTCATTTCCCGCAATCCGTTACTTGGTACTGGTATGCCTAAGTATAAATTAGGGTACGTTATAGTGATCCCTCTATAGCGCCTGCATGTGCCAGCTGGAAATACCGGCACTGTAGCGGACGCCGGCACTATGGGGTACAGTATAAGTACCGATACTGATACTACCTGAATTATAAGGGGTTTTAATCGTGCCAGCGATTTCAGAGGCACTATACCGAAAAAAGGCACTACTAAAACGGCACTCTAAAGCGACCCCCACTGTTATACTCTAACCTCTGTCTCGCTGCACCTAACCACGCGTCTGTCCCCGTCTGCCCTACTGCAGTTCGCCGACATCTACAAGGACCTGTTGATTAAGTCGGACGAGGTCATCGACACCACCAACCTGCACTTTGTCGTACACGAGGGAGCTACCCTGACGTTCCAAGCACCGGCAGTCAAGATCGCACGGGATGAGGTAAAGCGACACCATGACACCAATAATTCAGCCGCTGATTCTATGCAATAATCTCAAACAAGCCACGGCTTTTTTCACATGTTCAATATAGTAGGTACTGCATTCTTTGTTCTCACGAAAACCTCCAGGAAAGAGTTAAATACACGACAACCCATTCCGTCGCAATGGTGCAGTTTTGTTTCTGTTTCCGTTTTGTGCATGTATTTCTTATTTCTCCTTCTTTTACCGACGTTCTAAGGGTAGTACTTTTTGGACAAAAATATTCTGACTGACGGCGCTCCTTAGCTCAAGAACCATCCAGTCTCGTCGAAATAGCATTTGCGTTTTACAATGCTTTTCGTTATGTACGTAGGCCGTGGGATTGGTCATCAGGTTGCACTTTCATGATTTCTCAAAGTCGCTTGCTGAGAACATTTCGATGCACCCTAACCGAAGCGCTCGTCTTCCCCCCTGATATTTGTCTAGTGTGCTGGCTTGTGTATGCTCCACTTTGGGTATTCAGTGTGTATGCTCCACTTTTGGTATTCAGTACGTTTTGCATTGCATGGACAAACACCCTTACTGTATTTGCGATGTATACGCTGTCGCATACTTCGTGGCCGCAGATCATCTAATTCTCTAGGATGAAGAATCGGCACGGATGCTGGATGTGTTGGAATGTGATGTGTAAAAAGAACAGTGTAACACGAAGAACAACGCACATGCAGTATCAAGGACTACGGTTAGTGCAGTGGGAACAATGCAGTTCAGAGTTTTGGAGCGATGCGAAGAGGGCAAATTGCGTTGTATTATCATCGTGGAGATATACGTATGTGGCAGTGACTCACTTCATAGGAGTCCCGGTCCGTACGAGTACTTGCGGTTCGTACATTCATTCAGGTATGGTACCGGTAATTGCGATGTATCGTACCGAGCATACATGCTGTTGTTGTACTGTACTGTACCTGGTAGTACATATTGTTTACAGATACGGAGGATGCAGAAAAAAATAGCTTATCAGGTATGTTTTGGGGTTTCAGGGCTGGGCACCGCCGTAGTATGTACTGCCCGAATATGTATTCGATCGTACAAAACGGTTTGTTAAACCATATACTTCACTATAGAGATGCAACACAAACAAGAACAAACCGGTGCAAAAACGAACTGTGGACGATCAATTTGAAGAGCGTGCATTCTAAATCTGCACGAATACAAACAAGGACTCTAACGTATTTCAGCAGAACAAAATGATGTCCATATAGTTATCTGTCAACTCTGAAATGATCTGATGTATGCTTGTCTAGCGTTTTCTACTCCTGAGTCATGTTTGGTGATGTTACGCTTGATCGAATGTAACGCACATCGCGAACAAATGTAGTTATTTCCACAGCGCAATACGTCTGAGATTGGAGAATGCAGTGTTGGACGTGTGGTGTTAATCTGGTACCTGGTACCGGTATCAACTACGGCTAACCCGCGCTTGTTCGTTCGTTTGTTCGGGGTTCGTATTATCAAAATACTACCAGGTAAGTACCAGGTTGCAGCCCAGTACTCGCAATACCAAACCCCGATATACACCCCGGATATACTACAATCCTTTCCTTTGGACTTGTCATTGTGAGGGCGACGCAAGAAGTATAGGCACTACGGCATCCGCCTTACGACGATCTCTTGAAAACTATATTAGATTACGTACGTACGTGCTGGTGTGCCGGTACATGGTACTGCAGTAGTACGAATCGTAGTTCGGTGTAGCTGAAAACACCTTGCGCAAAAATAGCACTTCAAGCGTTCCAGCGACCTGCAGCAGAGGGTCTAGCCGTCCTACCTTGATGATGGCGCCGGACCAGCCCGCAGTGGTGGGCGATCTGACTCCAGCAGCAGCAGCGGGGAGGGGATCAGGTAACTGCTACTACTGTACGATGTTGAAGAGGTGGGAGTGCCGGGTCTCGTTGCGGAAGAGGAAAGATAAATAAAATGAAATTTGGTACAACAACCTCAGTGCTCGTATTTTACCTGGTACCATGTTACTGTACAGAAAAACTCTCGAAAACGAAAGCAAAAAAGAAGTAGCCGTTGGGCAAGTAACCGGGCAAGGAACATTTATTGCCATCACTACCGCAATAGGCCTGTACTCTCAGTTCTCGCACTACTGCTTCCACTGTATGAAAAACGCTTGAAAGCTACCAGGTGTGTAAGTATTTGCTGGTGTGCATGGTCACCAACAGCAGGCACGACGAGTGCTACGAGGCTGGCACCTGAGAAAGCATTGATGTCAATGCTTCTTTCCTAAATAAAGATACAGCAATCCTTGACTGCTGCTTCTGCAGTCAAAATAAATAACGCAATTAATTACTACGAATCTGTCGGTAAATATAATACCTGGTATTATTTCGTAAAGATACACCAATGTTTTACCGCTGCTGCAGTCAATTCACACATCCACAATCAATTACTACGGTACCACTTCGTCCGAAAATAAAAGGACCTTTTAGAGTCTTAGTTTTAAGACTAGGGGGTCATTATATTTCCTGGCAGAGACATTTCCTGACAGAGTGATACACCCGACGAAGAGTTCAACAAAAAATGTATCCCAAGCAACACAGCTGCTGCTCTCGGTCTCATGAGGGTAACGTAAGTCTTACCTTTCTTCTGCTGTCCCTGGTGCTGCAAGGTGGCAGGGGGGCAGCCCCGCCTCGATGTTGGCGTGTTATCGCGGTGGATTATATGCCCGAGAGTCAATTGAATGAGCTGTTAAGCCGCTTGCCGGCAGAAAAAGTCGTGTGTTCTCGTAGTAGGAGGAAAATAGAGGAAATTAAATAAATGCTATGTGCAGGTGTGCTGGCACGTATTCGTTTCTTGTCTGCTGCTGTTTGTTGACGTACCGTGTACCCGGGACCTGGCACATGGTACCTGGTGTGGTGCCTTATGAGTGCATGTAGAGTGCGGTGCTTACCTCTGCCTGTATGACCTGTGTGCACGCACGCCGATCTCGGTTGCTCGCTGGAAATGCGGTCCTCTTCATTGTACGAAAGAAAGCATCGAACGCGGCAAAATTCAAACGGACCACTCTGCACTTGCTACTTGTTGTTAATTATAAAAAAAGGCCTTAGTGGGCTATTCGTAGCGACCACTCAACACATAAAACTAGTGTTCATATATAATTAGTTAGGTCGTTTGGTAAATACCAGGTACCTGTTTGTTGGGTAGTTGTGTTGTACCTGGTAGTTGACTTTAGTTGGCAAGTCGGCTGGCGAAAAAATCGTTAGTTGGCTTTATTTTTAGCAAGAAAAGCGCAATAAATATGACCCAGATTCACATAAGTTTCAACTCAGACAAAAAACGGCTTCAGTTTACACAAGAAAAGTCCAAAACGGGACGTACGAAAAATGTACTATCTAGTTCTCTACCCCGGACTAGAGGACAATGACAGCAAGCAATGGTTTCAATCGTAACATTACCTGACGGGGATACGAGCGAAACAGCAAACTCATCACGAAGGTTGCGGTGCATAAAATTCCCCAAAAGAAAAGGTCTTGGATTCCCCCGTGACGTTATTCGTCTATTAGTGTCTCCCCCAAACTTGCGCGAAACGCGTGCGTCGATGACGACGGTAATTCGTAAACCATCTATCACATAGCGTCATACGAACGACAAAGCGTTTCGCTAAAAAACAAAGACATACTGTATTAAACAAGGAAGTTGCTCGATGGGCCCAAAGCTCAATGCCACGTAGACTCAGATGATTCGTCGGGTGAACGCCAGCTCTACATACTGCCCCCACTTTCTGCCCACTCCTCAATAGAAACAAAAATGACACCATTCAATGCGTTGTTGGCAAAACAACACCAAGCGAGTTCAAGCGAACCACCAACGCATAGCAGGAAGAACCGCCAAGCGTCAAGTCCGGCAGTTCTACCTAGTGTTGCCATTCTTCTACAGTCGTCGAGTTGCACCGGAAAAAACTGTTATTCTACGTTCTGCAGGTGAATTGAAGCACGCCTTTTTTGGGTGAAGTGGGCCTGCCGTGGACAGCGTACGCTTAGACTGGGCCTGCGTGGCGGGGATAGCTAGAACCCTAGCGAGTCCTTCACGTATACCATGTATAACTTCCACAGCGGGTTGTCGGATCTGACCAGCTTTGTGCGCCGCTGCTTTGCTTCGCGCGGTAAACCACCGTTTGGGGGTCGCGTACACTCGCCAGGGTGGTCCGCGGGCCGCTGATGGCCACACCCTTCGCCGACTGGGTCTCTGCTCTCAGCATCGGCATTGGGTGCACTAGGGCTGACGCCGTCAACACCGTCGAGATAGATGGGTTGTTCCGCCATGTGCGTATGTGTGCGTGTGGATCTCCCGCCACGTGCTGCAGGGTCATAGGGCACGTGAAGCTATCCGCAGCCCGCAGCAAGTCACGTTAGAAAGCTGTATCCCGCATTCCCAAAAGTCTTATCAGTGGAAGCATTGAGGATTTTCAGTCCGTGTGAAATATACTTCATAAGTGCATTAGGCTAAGTAGACTAGCTGCTGGCACTCTCACACACTACACATGCAACACATAACAGATACCCGCACACGTGCCTCGTACGCAGCAGCATCACCAACCCGCAGTTCATGTGTTTCGAACCAACCAGGGGTCAGGGTACGAGTAGACAAAACCGACTGCACACACCACACACCACGCATGCATGCTGGTGTTCGGCGAGCTCGAGGGGTGCATGGGTCACTCGTACTCCGGGGGATAGGAGAAGGGGCGGATCTGCTACCAGACAAAAGCGACTCGCACTGGATCCATATTTGTTTGGCACAAAATCCACCTAAAACGTCGAGGGCTGTTTGCTTCGTATCGAAAAACAATTCCTCGTGCGATACGAGCACTCGATTTTGGGAAGGTGGCTGAGTCTCTCACAAATGCTGCCATAGGACCTCAAGAGCAAATCCCGCGTGCTCCGGGCGCAAGACAGAACAGCAGGAGCGTGCCTTCTAACCTCTCCCGCAGTGGGGTGTCTTTGACGTTCGCGGCGAGGAGGTGTCTTGAGGGGTGTGTGGAGCTGTGCTTCGAGAATTGGGTCATACTTGGGTGACTTTCTGTGTTTGAAATAAAACAAACTGCCCACAAAGACAATCCGCTAACATGGTCAGTGTCTCTTCCAAGGATCTCCACGAGACCTTGCCACCAGCTGCGAACACGGTCACAAGACACGTCCAAAGACTCCTCTTGGAGATGCCTTCCCCAGTACGCTAAGTCGCGAGCCCTGGGCAATTGTCCTTGTCGGTCTCTCGAGCTCTATCAGAGAGCTGTCCATATGTGAGAGAACAAATCCACAAAAAATGCTAAAACTCTACTCAGAAAATCGACGGTTTCGTAAAGCTCTTTGCATTTTTCGTTCATTAGAGATGAGAAGTGGGACGCTGACAACTCAAATCGAGCCCTCTACAAACTCTCAACGTTGAACCGCCGAGATCATAACTTGACGTTCCGAGATCATCTTCCCCCGATATAGCTCGTCAATCCGACCCCGGGCTCATCGCAATCGGTTTAGTGTGCGTTGTGCAATGCGCATTCTAGCCCGGCGACACACATACATACATACATACGTCGGCTTTTGAAAAGATAAAATAACGGGATCCTCAAACTTTTTGTTTCGGTGTTTTACCTTACTTTCTTGGGTGTGTACCTACTGCTATTTGTTTTTTTCGCTATGTATGTGACAGCTGTGCTTTGCACAGCAAAAAAGCTAATTGCTGTATAACGTCACAGGATAGTGACCCCCCCCCCCATTCATTTGTATCCCCCCCCCCGCACTCTATGAGAGTGCGAACGTTGCTAATAGGTACAAAATCC
>JAYJMJ010000289.1:7941941-7953561 GCA_036873875.1 Laminaria ephemera
ACTATTAATACTATTAATACTATTAATAGGGAGGGAGAAGGAGAAAGTAAAAAGTGCGAAGATAATAGATGGGATGACCAAAAAAAAAAAAAAAAAACCGTAGAGAAACATTTGTCTCACTCTAATTTCAAGTATCGGGAGTGCAGCCCTAAAGGGGTTAAGGGAGAAGGAAGATTCCACCAAATGGGACTATTACAGTCATATACATAGCGGTACGCACATCTCTGGCGGTCGCGTTTTTTTATGGTCGGAGATACAGTTGTTGGGAGATTGTATTCCCGTTGGACGCCAAGAGACGTCTCTACTGCTGTCGACTTTAAGGTGTGTGGATAATTTCGCGTCAGAAAGCGGCAAGGCCGTAACCCTTTGAGAAGTGCACCCACGTTTTTTTGGGGATAAATCACTTGGAATTAGTGTACGATAGCTTTTGCGGTTCTACAAGGATTGCTTGTAGTGGATCCAGACAAATTGCTCCCTGCAGCTCGCGATGTTGCAACTACTGCAAGTGCCGATCGCATGGCACCATGCGCGACGATCGAGGTTTAACGCTGGTATACACGTGTCAGAAAAGTTTATCACTGATCATGCCCCACAATCTGCCACGTGTTGAACAATATTTGTGAAAGCATGACCGAGAACTGACGCTGTTACGCGCTAGGCAAGAGGATTCACTGATCGCGCCCTGCATTCTGCCATGTGTTGAATGAATAGTATGTCAAACCATGACCGAGAACTAACGCTGGTATGATACGCTTCAGGAAAGAGGATCGCTGATTGTGCCCCACAGTCTGCCACGTGTTGAACAATATTTGTCAAAGCATGACCGAGAACTGACGCTGGTACGCGCTAGGAAGGAGGAGTCACAGATCGCGCCCTACATTCTGCCATGAGTTGAACAATATTTGCCAAACCGTGACCGATAACAGACGCTGGTACGCGCCAGGAAAGAGAATCACTGATCGTGCCCACATTCTGCCATGTGTTGAACAATGTGTCAAACCATGACCGAGGACTGACGCTGGTACTCGCCAGGAAAGAAGAATCACTGATCGTGCCCCACATTTTGCCATGTGCTGAATGAACAATATTTGTCAAACCATGACCGGTGAGGAGAAGAAAAGCCCAAAAGCAACCGACCGTTTATCTCCAGCACGTACGCCGGCAGCTGCCTGCACTAGGGCATCGATTGCCACGGGGGCTGCATGGCGGGAATATGGTGAATAGAATGTTAACCGTTGCCCGGCTCTCGATATTTGTCGGGCTGTGCGTGTGCCTGTCTTGTGATATATGTGTTGCGTTCCTTGGAAGATTTCGGAGGGAGTGGGTGCGCCTATTCCGTGGACGCGATGGTTTCGACTTATCACCTTCCGTGCGAAGTTGTGCGAGAGCCAGACCGCGGAGACGTGTTCTATTCTGTCGCGAAATGGGCATATAGTCTAGTCGTGTCCGCTGCAACTTTCTCTGCAGTAGGAGGAACCCACATTAGGGTCCACCCAAAACCCCTGTTCGACTTGGCAATGCAACGATGTCATGAAAATGTAAGTCACAAGTATTTCATGGGAATGTTAAGTATTTCGTGAAAATGTAAGTACAGTCTTTCACTTGCAGGTTGTGTGCGTGTGGTTCTTTTGCGCACGCCCTTTCGCCTGCATGGACTACCGTTGGTTAATTGAGATGGACCGACCCCTGTGTGCCTCGGCAGAACATAACCTGGTGCCACTATCGGAGATAACTTTTTTTTGATCGTTTTTTGGTGGTGTGGTGGGGCAGCTACTGGTGGTGCGGTCTGCTCTGATACTCCCCGCCGCGCGAAAGGCCCCGCCGGCATAGGGATTGCCTCGCCTCCTAGCGTTTGACGACGTGTCAGCAGCTCCTGCTGTTGAGGGTGTGCGAATATCTCCCGCAACTTACCCTTGCTACAGTAGGGGGACTGACTCATGCTATGAAAGAGGCACGTACGCTGACTTCCTATTTCACTTTTATGTATTTTTTGGAGGATGTACGACTTGCTTCAGCCATGATATATATACGCGTACCACTTTTGGTTTTTGTGTTTTTTTTTTTCCTGGGGCATTCCTTCTTCCACTCCAGAGTGACTGGAGCCTGTCCTGTGACCACGGACTTGGTTATGAGAGTTAATGTGAGAACAACAAACAGAGGTGCTCCATTTTGTTTCTCGGACTCCCTCACTTGAGGAGCTCTAATCCTCACCCAAAAAACTGATTTTGAGAAGAATGAAAGCGCGGCCCGATGAACAAACCTATGGCTTAGGTATATACAAAACGATCATGTTGCAAAACAAGAATGACGTTCCGACGATTTTGGGTTAAGGAGCCCCGTCATTCAGAAACAAAAAAAGCGGGAAAATGTTAACCGTCTATCGTAGCACGCGTCTACTGTACCTCTTTTTGGCCTGTACCTCTTTTTGGCCAGAAACTGTACCTCTTTTTGGCCAGAAACTGTACCTCTTTTTGGCCAGAAACTGTACCTCTTTTTGGCCTGTACCTCTTTTTGGCCAGAAACTGTACCTCTTTTTGGCCTGTACCTCTTTTTAGCCAGAAACTGTACCTCTTTTTGGCCAGAAACTGTACCTCTTTTTGGCCAGAACGTTTCTGGCTTGCAGGGCCCCTCAACTGGGGAAGTCCCCCCATGTCGTTGGAAGACCGTTTGTATTTTGCAACACTAGGGTGTTTGCGATTTCAACACTCTTGGGTTGGATAAAATGTAAAAACTAGTGTTGAAACCGACGAGTTCCACAGCCCATGGCCAACCAACCCACGAAAAAATTAGGTTGGAAATTGAAAAAATGATAGGAAAAAAAAAAAAGTAAAACCTAATTTTTATCTTGTTTTTCTTGGGTTGGGTTGGCCTTGGATTGTGTGATTTTGACGGTTTCAATACTAATATTATATGTTTCCTACCCAAACAAAGTTGGTACATCGCAAACACGCTGGTATTCGTTGTATGTACACCTATTAATAGTCCATGGGATTGTTAGTCAGGTTAAGAGTACGTATTTTCTCAAAAAAAAGTCATTTTTAGTATTCGTTGTATGTACACCTAGTCCATGGGATTGTTAGTCAGGTTAAGAGTACGTATTTTCTAAAAAAAAAGTCATTTTTTTGGCGGAGGTATGGAGCTCCTCAAGTGAGGAGCAGCTGAAAAAATGGGTGAACCCGCTGCCTTAACATGTGTCAACCAGCCAAGGTTTTGCCCCCGGGGGTCGGGCCGAAAGCAAAAATAGGCAATTTAAGCCAAGCAGACCGAAGGACATTCGATATATTGTGGGATGCAGCAACTGGCAGTCTGCTGCGGCAAGAAATCTGAGCAGGCTGGCGATTTCTGTCGTCACGTTGGGCGCACGCACTCGCGAGAGAGAAACTGCATGTCGTGGTGGCGCACACGCGGCAAGTCAAAACATCAGCAGTGGGGCCCATGAGCAAAGCAGGCCGTCGGACAAATTATGCCTTTTCATTCACGCCTCACCCGTTACGTTGAGCTCTCTTCGTGGTTTTGTTAAAAAAAAAATGATCGGTAAAAAAAAATCGGAATGTTAACGCCCCGTTGAGACAACGTATAATACAAGGCGGCACGCCAGCTCGCACGGGCAAAGCTGTTAACTTATGTTAGGTCTGTACACACGTGTTGGGGGACAAATGGCTTGGAATTTGTATGGGATTTGTTTTGGCATTTATTGCGGCGCCGCTAAGGGCGTGTGACGAAGCAATCAAGCAGAAAATCGAGGCCGATATCGAGTACGCTCAGGTTGGAAAACCTTGCTCTGAAGTCTTGGTCACCTCGTCCAGAAAACTCCGTTATATGATAAAAGTCTTGGGCCACATCGCGAGGAAAACTCAGTTATGTTCTGCGAGACCACGAAGAGCTCAGAGCAAAAGTTGGCCAGCCTGAGGGTGTTGGGCACGGGCCTCGTTCTGCCGTTTTTGATGGTTGCCCTGTCACGCGCCCGCTTGCGACGCCACATTATTGCTCTCCACAGCCTTGTCCGTACGAGCTCGCTTGGCCGATTTGTAGGTTGTCTTGCCGGTGCGTTGAGCCCCCGATGTATACTTCCCCCTACAGTATTTTTTTCTTTTGTTTTTTACGAGAGCAAATCTTATTTGTTTGTTGTCGTTTAAAGGTGAATTTCGACAGAGAAGTGCTCGTGAACCCACGCTGTGGAATCGAGGGCGGCGTGTTGCGCGGTCTGCGACGTAACCCAGCCTACTGCGTGTGAGAGATCCAACCAGAGACAATCGTATCAACAGCAAATCTCCAACATAAATGAAGGGACTATGACGCACATTTTATCAGTAGAGTGACAAAACGAGGCGCGGAAAAACAATCCAACTCTCGAACCACAAGGCATGTATACTATAATGTCTGCGTGTTCCTATAGAGTATGAAGAGCCAGCTATGTGCCACTGGCGAGTACTGCTCGCTCTAAGATCAAACTACAGTAATTGCCAAAAATCTATTTTATTAAATGCTGGTAGTCTGTCTGTATTCTTGGTCTTGCAATCCAGAGCGTTTCAGCCCCGCCTCGCAGCATGTGTAGAGAGGCTGGGTGACACAACCAGCGGAACACTTGGTCTCATGCCGTGCCGAGTCGTGGCCGTCGCGTGCTGAGAGCATTGCCGAACCCCCAGGCAGTCCTGACAGTCATCAAGCCAGCCTTGCTGCTGGCTTATGATTTACGATTCTGGCAGCTGATTGGTTGGCCAAATCCACGCCAGAGGCCGCTGGCTCTTTCTAGGAGATTAGTGCTGAATAAAGCCATCGAGTTTCCGCCGCACCCGGGGAGGATAGGGTTCTATCCCCGGATCCGAACCCCCCCCCCCCATATCCCTGCAACTCCGACCAACCGGGGACAAAAACGGCGATCCCCCGGGTCGACAACGCCCCGCACGGTGTGGAAACCCTGACCTCATAGGCTAATCGCTGATTGGCTGGGGCCCGTGGAGCCAGCGGCGCCCGGGGAGGATGAGTCCCATCTCCAGATTAGAAATCCCCCCAAATCTCTACAACTCCGACCAACTGGGGACGAAAACGACGATCCCCCGGGTCAATACCGCCCCGCACGGTGTGAAAACCCCGATCCCATAGCAGTAAGTAGTAGTAGTAGCAGCAGCAGCAGCAGCAGCAGTAGTAGTAGTAGTAGTAGCAGGAGCAGTAGTAGTAGTAGTAGTAGTAGTAGTAGTGGTAGTATTAGCAGTACGAATGTTTCCCCGTGGCGAAGTACTATGATACACGTGTACTACTGCTGCTGTGCGTTTCATGCCATGCACATAAATGCTACCACTCGATGACTACGGACGGAACTGTAAGGACCGTTTGGACTTTACATTTATACCCCAATGGTCCGTACATTTTCGTTCAGAGTGGTACATCACAGCACACTACAAGTACTACTACTATGCCCTAGCCTACCACTATGGGTAACGCAGATCTAGCGCCACGGGCGGAGCCGTGGCCGTACCGCTAGTAAAATCAAAATTCAGCAATAGCCAAAATTCTTGTTTTTTTTTTGTTTGCGGTACCGGCGTCGTGTTTTACGTTTTTCTTGGCAAACATGTGTTTTCACTGGTCAAAGCGAACACCCACGCCGTTCTGTCCTTGCCATGAAGGCAGTTATTTTGCGCTCCTTACTGTAGGGGTTGCCGTTCAATGACGCACTTCGCGCCGTAGTCCTGTTCGCGCCGTTGCTTGGGTTTCGCTTGCACGTCTCGTTTCGATTTCTCTTTCGCGTCTCGTTTCGATTTCTCTTTCTCGTCTCGTTTGGCGTCGAGGCGCACTGATTGCCCCAATTGGGGTCCTACCTAACCCCATCGATCCAGCCGTAGCATGTTCTGCTGCGCCGAGCGCGGTATATAGGGCGTCCGTGCTATCCTGCACTGTTAAAATCCTTTTGCTACTGCAAAAAGTATCCCACTCTCAATCCACGTATTACGGAGGACCATAGTAATCAGGACCTACGATGTGCACAAAAACCTATATATCTCACTGTTATTACTAAAAATGTTTGGTCCTGATTACTATGGTCCCCCGTAATAGGTTGTCGCCAATAACGTGGGTGCAGTTCTTATTGGATTAAGCCGGCGAATAGTGAGGCAACTTAACTTGGACAGCTACCGCGGTGTGGTCTTGACCCTGTGATTTCGCGGCGGTCCTTAGGTGTGTGATCACCCGGGTGGGATCCATCGGCCTACTTGACCAAGATCTGGTGGTGTTTTTGTTGCGAGCGATCCGACAATAAAGCCTCAGTTGACTTTACGGCGGCGGCTGATGTTGTGATTGTTTGATACAGAAGGGGCTCTGTATCGTCCCGGAGGCGTTACGCGTATAACACAAAGACGGAGAGTGAGCTGGGACTATCAATAGCTAGCTCGGCAGAAGCTTTTAGATAGCAACGAAGGACGGCCGACTCGGCCCTCCCGCTTCCCCTGAAAGAGTCCACATCTGCGGCACTGAGCCACTTACTTGATTGCTAGCTCTAAGAGTTACTCGTTCTTTTTTTGTCGGGGAGGCTATAGGTGGAAAGGAATTTATACACCACTCGTCCGTTCCTTCCCGGCGTCATCAGTACTGCACCACAATGTGGAACCAATCTTGGGTTGTAATTTTGTCCCGTGCTTCCTGCTAAGTACTCGATTGGACCCTAGCATGCTCCTGCTCTGGATGGCCTTAATTAACCCTACGATTGTTCGTCGGCACCACAATAGGGAACCAATATTGTGTTCCGATTGCGTCCCACGCTTCCTGCTACGCACCCGTTACTCGGTTGGACCCGAGCGTTCTCCGGCTCTGGATGGCTGTTGGGCCGCAAAAGCGCCAGTTAGATGCAAAGACGCAGGACTCCGAATGTTTCCTCATGCCTATCAATAGAGCTATTAGGACTTAACTGACGATTATGTGCGGCGCAGCACTAACCCCACGACGACTGCTGTTGCCTTTCCGCGCAGCTTCATGTCATCAGGTGCCCGTTGCCATAGAAAGAGTCATAGCGCAAAACCTCTAGTACAGGCAAAAAGATGTTTCGTACTTCTGTGTTCACGAGTTGTCGAAACACGATTGCTCTGGATGGCACTAACCCTTACGACTGCTGTCGCATCACGATTCGTTAGGGAACCAATCTTGAGGGTTCCGATTTCGTCCCGTGCTTCACGTTACGTTCTCGATTGGATGCGAGCGTGCTCTCGCTCGAGATTGACATTAACCCCATGATCAAATCTGTCAGGAGACAGCACTTTCACCCCTTGACAAGGCAGCAAATTTGCCTTAATTTTGCCTTGACTGACACCACACTACCTAGGTTTTAGTGTGGAATACTCGGCCCTGTGTACACCCTTGACAGCGCGCGTTTTCCTTTGCTTTGACATGTCTCCTGATATATTTGCCACTGACTGACGGCGACTCACGATTGTTTTGGATGGCACTAACCCTTATGGCTACTGGCGCCTCACGAGTCGTTGCGAGGGCACCCATGGTGGGTTGCGTCCCATGCTTCATGCTACGTTCTCGACCAAGGCAAGCGACAAATAAGTACCCCCCCCCTCCCCCCCAACCCAGCCCCCCTTCCCTCCCCCAACCCCAACCCTAAGTTCTGCGTGCTCTCGCTCTAGATGTAACTAATACATAATCCCACGACTGAACTAACCCTTAGGCTGCTGGCGCCTCACGAATCGCTTTTTTAGGGGCTACGCGCTGACAATGGTTGACAGCCTGGACATGCACGCCATCGCGGGGGACGAGAAGGCGTTTAGAAAGGCGACGGGGACGCTGCTCCGTGATTTCGAGTCCGGTTTGCTCTCTTTTGACCGCGACGTGGATGTGTCGGTGTTTGAGGCCTCCATTAGGGTGCTGGGAGGGCTGGTGAGAAAACGTTTTTTTCAAGTTTTTACGGTAACCGGTTTTTGGTAGTTTCCAACGTTTTTACGGTAACCTGTTTGGTTGTTCCAGCTTTTCACCGTAACCGGTTTAGTAGTTCCAACTTTTCACTTTTCACAGTAACCCGCTTTTGGTAGTTCCAACTTTTCACAGTAACCGATGTTGGTAGTTCCAGCTTTTCACAGTAACCGGTTTGGTCGTTCCAACTTCAACTTCAAACGTCAGGTCATCACGTTACGTCAGTAACCGGGTTGGTATTTCCAACTTTTATACAGAAACCGGTTTTTGGTAGTTCCAACTTTTCACAGTAACCGGTTTTGGTCGTTCCAACTTTTCACAGTACCCGCTTTGGTTGTTCCAACTTCACCAACTTCAAACGTCACGTCATCACGTCGCGTCACGTCACTTCAGTAACCGGTTTGGTTATTCCAATTTTTCACAGTAGCCAGTTTTTGGTTGTTCCAACTTTCACAGAGACCGGTTTGGTTGTTCCAACTTTTCACAGGAACCGGTTTGGTTGTTCCAACTTCACCAACTTCAAACGTAACGTCATCACGTAACGTCAGTAACCGGTTTTTGGTAATTCCAACTTTTCACAGTGACCGGTTTTGGTAGTTCCAACCTTCACAGTAACCGGTTTGGTTGTTCCAACTTCACCAACTTCAAACGTCACGTCATCACGTCACGTCACGTGACGTCAGTAACCGGTTTGGTAGGTCCAATTTTTCACGGAGACCAGTTGTTGGTAGTTCCAACTTTTCACAGAAACGGGTTTGGTTGTTCCAACTTTTCACAGTGTAACCGGTTTTTGGTTGTTCCAACTTTTCACAGTAACCGGTGTTTGGTGGTTCCTACTTCTCACAGTAACCAGTTTGGTTGTTCCAACTTAACCAACTTCAAACGCCACGTCATCACGTCACGTCACGTCAGTAACCGGTTTTTGGTTGTTCCTACTTTTCACAGTAACCGGTTTTTGGTAGTTCCAACTTTTCACAGTTACCGGTTTTGGTAGTTCCAACTTTTCACAGTAACCGGTTTGGTTGTTCCAACTTCACCAACTTCAAAAGTCACGTCATCACTTCACGTCAGTAACCGGTTTGGTAGTTCCAATTTTTCACAGAGACCGGTCTTGGTAGTTCCAACTTTTCACAGAAACCGGTTTTTGATTGTTCAAACTTTTTGGTAGTTTCAACTTTTCACAGAAACCGGTTTTGGTAGTTCCAACTTTTCACAATAACCGGTTTGGTTGTTCCTACTTCACCAAGTTCAAACGTCACGTCATCGCGTCACGTCACGTCAGTAACCGGTTTGGTAGTTGCAATTTCTTTACGGAAACCGGTTTTTGGTTGTTGCAACTTTTCACAGAAACCGGTTTGTTTTGGTTGTTCCTACTTTTCACAGTAACCGGTTTTCGGTAGTACCAACTTTTCACAGTAGCCGGTTTTGGTCATTCCAACTTTTCACAGTATCCAGTTTGGTTGTTCCAACTCACCAACTTGAAACGTCACGTCATCACATCACGTCACGTCAGTAACCGGTTTGGTAGATTCAATCGTTCACAACCTGTTTTTGGTAGTTCCAACTTTTTACAGAAACCGGTTTGGTTAATCCAACTTTTCACAGTAATCGGTTTTTGGTAGTTCCAACTTGTTACAGTAACCGGTTTTGGTAGTTCCAACTTTTCACAGTAACCGGTTTGGTTGTTCCAACTTCACCAACTTCAAACGTCACGTCATCACGTCACGTCAGTAACCGGTGTGGTAGTTCCAACTTTTATACAGAAACCGGTTTTTGGTAGTTCCAACTTTTCACAGTAACCGGTTTTGGTTGTTCCAACTTTTCACAGTAACCTTTTTGGTTGTTCCAACTTCACCAACTTCAAACGTCGCGTCATCACGTCACGTCACGTCACTTCAGTAACCGGTTTGGTAGTTTCAATTTTCACAGAGATAGGTTTTGGTAGTTCCAATTTTTCACAGAAACCGGTTTGGTTGTTCCAACTTTTAACAGTAACCGGTTTTTGGTAGTTCCAACTTTTAACAGAAACCGGTTCTTGGTAGTTCCAACTTTTCACAGTAACCCTTTTTTGGTAGTTCCAACTTTTCGCAGTAACCGGTTTTTGGTGGTTCCAACTTTTCACAGTAACCGGTTTTTGGTAGTTCCAACTTTTCACACTAACCTGCTTTTGGTAGTTCCAACTTGTCACAGAAATCGGTTTGGTTGTTCAACTTTTCACAGTAACCGGTTTTTGTGGTTCCTTTTCACAGAAACCGGTTTTTGGTAGTTCCAGCTTTTCACAGAAACCGGTTTTTGGTAGTTCCTTTTCACAGAAATCGGTTTGGTTGTTCCAACTTTTCAGAGCAACCAGGTTTTGGTAGTTCCAACTTTTTACAGAAGCCGGTTTTGGTTGTTCCAACTTTCACACATCGGACAGACGACAGACATCCCTGGTCTATGTTATCTGCATGGCCTAGATCATGTTGCCGGGTGGGAGCCGTATGGTTTGCATGACCTGGGACACGTTTCGTTTTTGGGGTTGGATCTGTACTACACAGATCATGCGCAACATAACCGTAACGACAGATATAGGATCTAGACGATCTAGATCGCCATTTTTCCGAGGTGTGCAACATTTTCAACTTTTCATACGTAGCCGGTTTTTGGCAGTTCCTACTTTTCACAGTTGGTAGTTCCTACTCTTCACAGTGACCGGTTTGGTAGTGCCAAGTTTTTACAGGAACCGATTTAGTACTTCCAACTTTTCGCAGTGACCGTTTTTGTGGTTCCAGTTATGCAGTATCGAGAGCGGGGCAGGCGCCTGAGCGAAAGAACGAAATGTGTATTGCACTTTGTACCTGGTTCCAGATGACTATTTTTGCGGCCGTCGCCGTCCCGCCTTGTGCAGGCTGTTTAGTTGGCGTAGCTTTAACAGTCGGGATGAATTGAGCATTCGATTCAGCAACCTTTGGAGTTTGTACTGTTGTCCTCCATTCATACACGCCGAAGCGCTACATTTTGGGGGTGTGACGCACAGGGTCGCAGACATCGATATAGCCACGAATCCACTTCCAGCGACAGCCTTGTCCTCTCCTCCAAGTTGTATACCTGGTATATAATATGTGCCTTTCAAAACAAAAAAATACTAACTTCGATTTTCAATCTCATCGGAAAGGCAATTGCCATTTTTAGGCGAATCGGGTGTTATTTGCCGACGTCGTCGTTGTTAAGACGGGTTGAGTTGTGCCCTATTGAGCGTGCTGTAACGCTGGAGCCCCTTCGCCGTTTGCCCTACACCCCCGTTGAGCTGTGACCTGTTGGACTAACCCTTGTAGAACTGCTAAAAAATACCACAGTAATTCCAAGTTATTTGTCCCCGAAAACGCGAAAACGTGGGCAGAGTTCTAAAAAGTTTGAAGCATGCTGTAGCGGTGGAGCCCCCCCACCGTTTGCCCTCTTCCTTTCCATACCCAGTCCTGCGCTTCCACCATCGCGCCACCTCCAACCTCACGCCAACCCCTACACAGTTGAGCGCGCACCAGATCGCAACGGAGTTGGGGCCCGGTGGGAGGTTAGGCCCCCCCGGGTGGTACAAGGGAGGACTGCTAACGCTGGCACACGATCTCGGCAAGCGATTGTTACCGGCGTTCGACACACCGTTCGGCATCCCTGTCCATCGCGTCAATCTCAGGAAGGGGATCCCCAGAGGTATGATACGGTGTGCCGGGCGGGGGGGGGG
>JAYJMJ010000289.1:7960925-7976139 GCA_036873875.1 Laminaria ephemera
GATTATGTTTTGTTTTTGTTTTTGTTTTTAAGATAAGTGCGGCGCTGAGAGCGCACTCAGCGCGGTATTTATCCCGGCAGGAGGCCTCATCTAATCCAATACTTACTTTAAATGATGGGTGTAGGCGCACAAGAATACTGCAGTAAAATTGTGTGTTGCGGCAATTCTTCGCGCGCCACGATAAGCAGCTACCAGGTACAACACCATGCTGTTTTCTACAAAGGTGGAAGTACATTTTTTTTTTCTTCGTGTTTGTGTATTTTTGGCGACCTTGTCCTTCCCTTCACTTTGCCCCCTTGCTCAGCCTCACAAGTGGTTATGTTTGCACCACCGTCGACAGATATATTCTTTCGTCAGACACTATCGGACCAAACGTTTTCATGCATGTGACACGTGCCTCGGCAACTCCGTTGACCTCTCTTTTGGCTGTCCCTATGCATGATTCTGACAACGACCTGTTGACACGTTTGAATATGCAGGCGACTGTTCTTTTTGCGTAAATGAGTAGCGGCAAGCGCGACACCAAAATGTCTCCCGTTTTCGTACTTGATACCCTACCGAAGCAGCTTCTCGCGATGAAACGGTTCCGCTTGTCTTTTCCCTGTTTTTTTGTGCTAGCTATGTGCCCCACAAAGCGTTTATCCTTTGGTTCCGCACCCCGCCCATTCGTGCGATTCGCCGAACACCTCATGACGCTTCGCGCTTGGTGCAAGCAATGTCTGTATGGTCGGCCAAAACCCTCCGTCCCGGCATTATAGGGATGCGAGCGTCTATGGTCCTAAGAACTACGGCCATGCATGATATGATAAGATTGCACCCTTCCGCACCTCCGCGTGCCGTTGCTCACTGCGTTACCTGGTGCACCTTTTGCGCCCACTCCCACTCCTGGACTAAAGGCTATGCGTCGGAACGCGCGTGCACCTGGTGCTGACCTAGCCCGACGAAAACAACAAATGCAACACTTTTGACAACAAAACTGCCCACAAAACAAAACTGCCCATAAACCAAAATTGCCCATAAAACAAAATTGCCCACAAAAAAAACTGCCTACAAAAAACAAAACTGCCCACAAAACAAAACTGCCGACAAAACAAAACCGCCCACAAGACAAAACTGACCGCATAAACAAAACTGACCACCAAAACAAAACTGCCCACAAAACAAAACCTCTCACAAAAATAAAACTGCCCACAAAACAAAACCTCTCACAAAAATTAAGCTGCCCACAAAACTTCCCACCAAAAAAAGGTTGCTGCACTACGGGAGAGACAGTCCGCTGAGACCAGAGATGGCTGAAAGTACACTAGCCCTGTTCCGGGCAACGGGCGAGACGCGGTATCTCCGAACGGGAGCCGACCTGTTCCGCGCGCTGCAGAGCAAGAGCAAGGTGCCGTGCGGATACGCGAGTGTGGGGGACGTGAGCACAGGGATGCTGGACGATCGTATGGACAGCTACTTCCTTGCGGAGACCCTCAAGTACCTCTTTCTTCTTTTCGACAGGTTTGTGCGGGGGTGTAGGCCGGTGGTATGACGCGTGTGATACGTCGTTCGAGTAGAAGTTTCGCGCAACAAAAATGTGTTTGATCTAAGCTTTCCGGATAACTTTATTCCAGCACTTGTTTTAGGAATGTATGCGTGGGTGAGACAGCGGCATTGTATGTCAGATGGTGGCGTCGCGTTTTGTTCGCACGCTTGCGGAGCGGAAGGAGGTGACCGTCTGGCGTTGCTCCGTGTGATGAGTGTCTTTCGACCACTAGCCGACAAGCCTGTATAACTGTGGGACTTTTTTTACCCAAACAAGAAGCGCATTAATTGATATATTAAGCATAAGTAGGGTAGAACTTCGGATAGCTAACACTCGGGCGGGGGTGGGAACGCGTTATCGATGGACACTAAGGCAAGAGGGTAGGCGCACGGTGAGGATGAGCGCACTTACCGAGTCCTTTTTAGTTAATACCTGGTACAGCAGTTGTTTCCTCGTTCGGCGCGCGCTGCGCCTGCGGTATTTCCTCGGAGGGGATAGGGCGACGGAACTAACGCATACCAGGTACTGTTCATTCGTTCGGTTTTCTGTCCGTGATACCACGTTAGTTTTTGTCGACACGCTTATTTTATTAGCCCTGGGGCATAGATACCTTGGGATGGGAACGTAAGTGGCCGAATCGAAGCCGCTTCTTGTTTGTAAGCGATGTGTCCGAAAGTGCCTAACCCGTTCCTTCCGCGCAGAAGCACCCTATGATAAGTCTCTTCCGATCGTTTCCCGCAACCTGTTTTCGTCCCATCGCTCCTACCGATGTACGCTCGAGCAGCTCGCTGCCGTCCAAGGAGCGTAAATCTATATTCTGCAGTCCAGAACAAGAGATAGAGATGGCGAAGAACACCCCCGCCGCCGGCACCGCCGGCCCAGCTTCTACCGCTGGCGTTAACGCGACCGCTACATCCGCTGCCTCTAACACCTCTACTACCCCCGCGGTGTCGGCGGGCGGTAACATCGAGCCGCTCGCCCTGCAACCCGAGAAGGAAGGTTCTCGGACAAACGGCAAGGACGACACGAAACGCGATGAAACCGTTCCCGCGTCGCCGCCGCCGCCGCCCCCGTCGCAGTGCCTGCTGTGGACCGACACTGTGCTCTCGACCGAGGGTCACCCATTTCTCGTCAGCGTTCTTTCAGCTGGGAAAGCCGCCGCTACGGAGGCTGCTAACGCTGACGCGTTTGCCGCCGCGGCGACGGAAACGGAAACGACTTCCGCAACGTGCGGTAACTTCGGCCCGGTCCATGCCGCCGGCGGGCGCAAGCACAAGCCGCGCAAGAACAACCGGCCACCCCTCGGTTCTTCGGACGCAGAGCACTTCCCGTCGGCCTCGACGCTAGCCTCAGCCCCGGCGACACCAGCTACCGCCACGGTCGATACCGGAGCAGGGGTAAGGACGACGGAGATTATTTTGCTGGGCCGCGCAATGAGTGCTCTTCGGGATCGTCGTCAGCAGGTCTTGAAAACAACGGAGTTGAACTTCGACCCGCGGCAGCACTATGCACACGCCGTTAACAGGAAGGGTTTCAAAAAGGGGCCGAGGAACGCGGAGCTCGACGTCATGGTACGCACAATGGCCCCCGTTCAGATTTTTTTTTCAATCCTTGCGGCTGCTAGCAAAGCGCCACTTTTTATGTTTTTGCCGAAATTGCTTGACTGCTGCCGGGTGTGAGAAGTACGTTCTGAGGTTGGGCTGAAGAGGCTGAATGGATGTTTATCTTGTGTCCCACCCTTGCCGAGTGGCCTGGGACGTGTTCCAGTGCATGTACTGGTGAAACGACATCACAATAATTTTAGGAGAAATAAGGGGCTTGTAGGAAGAGGCCCGCCGTAATAATGACGAAGAGCGTTGCTGTACATTTGTTCTAGGAGATGTCTTGCTCTCCTTGTGCTTGGCAGTGCTAGGACTCGGATATTTTTTGCTCCACCCGTTTTTCTTTTTGCCGGTCAACCATTGTAGCACCCGGCCCTCGAATCCTGCGGACTTGGTCGTGTTTTTTTATCACAATACAGAGGTTGATCATGGTTTCGATCACAATCTCGCTCGGTTGCGGACAAAATGCGTCTGAACAAGTTTTTTTCCTTCGCTTTGTTTGCCGGTCATTTTTTCTTTGTACCCTCCCGCGGACTCGCCTTACAGTGCCACGCCCAAGGTGGTGGGTGCCAAATTCACGCCGCCGGGCCGAAGCTGACGGCGCACCTAAAACAGGCGGTTGGGGAACACTGGGCGATGGCGCTGGTCGACGTTTGCGACTGGGTCCGCGATACCGTTTTCTCTGCAGAGATAGATGCGAGCGAGCTAGGTGAGGTTCCCTGCCTTGTTAGGGTGTCTTGGGAGTGCCGCCTCAAGGCTCCACCCACCTACCTACCAAGCCACCCACCCACCCATCCACCCACCAACCCACCCACCTACCCACCCACTGTATGTATCCGACGTCGTAGGATTAGTAGTGCATCCGTGTGCCCATGAAGAATCCAACTGTGCATAACACGCATCTGCATGTCTTCAAGAGGAATCGCCGTTTTTGTCATAATTGGTCACGCTGGGACGGCGCCCTGCTTTTCCAGCAGTACGTGTAAAGAGCTTCTCTACACGTACCTTGTTCGTTGTTCCATCTAGGTTACCGTCGGCTAGCCCTCTGACGCTCGAAGGCATACGTGTCGATGGATGAACGCGTTCCGTTATGGTCGTGAAGTGGGCGTGTCGCGTATCGCACACTAGACACTCACGCGCAGACGCGAAAATACCACACATCGGACAGATCACCGATGCATCTAGATCTTCCAGGGAAGATCTGCATGGTCTAGCTCATGTTGCCGCGTGGGAACCGTACGATCTGCACGATCTAGCACATGTTTCCTGGGTTGGATTTGCACTCTATAAGTACAGATCCTGCGCAGCATCTCATAACGGCAGATATAGGATCTACTGTAAATGATCTAAACCATGATCTTTCCGAGGTGTGGAAAATACACGTGTCCCGTAACGCACACTAGACACTCACGCGCAGACGCGAAAATGCACGGTTTCGAAGATTTTTTAGTATTTCTCGTATTTTGCACGATACCCCATTCGGTTCTCTTCCGCCCTGATGCCAACGCTCTTTTCGCGAGCTCGAGCGAAGGTCCCGTTCGCTCGTTCAAAAACCCGTCGTTTTTTTGCCTGCCCAGCGCAGTGTAGCTACCGTTATTATTTGGAATGTTTGCCCCGTACACACCCCAGACCCGCTTGATGCCGCCTGCCTCCTTTGTAGTTTCCGAAACCCCGAATTGAGCCTCGTTTTTTTTTCTGTTCCCCCTATTCACTCTCATCCGGAACGTTGCTCCCGCCTTTTCCCTTGTTTTCTTGGCATGGTGAAACCTTTTTGCTGTTTCATCGCGCTTGTCTGCTACGTTTGCTGTTTTACGCTCGAGCAGAAGGCCAGAGCGTAGTGTACCGTTTACATCAAGTTTCCCCCAGGGGGAATCTCGCAGGATAAAGACAGGCGCCTTCGGAACAGGCAGAATGATGTATACCCCTTGGGACGGGGGGGGGGGCAAGTAGCTCTTGAGGGTGTCGTGCTTCTAGCAACAACGATTCCAATTTGAGGACTGTCTGTCGGTTGCAGGGGGTACAGGTTTTCCACTGCGACAGGTCGCGACGCGTTGTGCAGGCGGCAGTTTTGATGTGGCCATTTTTGTTTTGTGTTTTTGCGGTTTTGCCGAAGAGCTTACGAGTTCAGCGTGTCGTGTATGAGCGGTAGTGCAAGTTCTGTTTGGTCTAGCAAGTACTATTTCTAGTGTGGCGAGAATGACAAATGGTCTGAACGGGAGAGGTAAACGCTGTTGATAGAAGTGTAGGCTCCAGTTGGAAGCAGGTTACCAGGTATTTTATATGTGTTGTATGTCCCCCTTTGGTACAGTGCTTATGTCGTGTGCTTTCCTTGTGAACGAAGCGGCTCCACACAGCCCGCGGCAATCTCACATTCACCCTCCCCCACGCCCCCCCGCCCACCCCTCCACCCGCGCTTGTGGACCAGTTGCGGTTTAGGTTTTGCGAAGATTTTGTTGTATGCTTAACATGCGTGGAGTAATTTCACCCTATTCTGCACTGTTTTGTGTTGGCTGGTTTACTGCATTATCACAATTTAACGCTGTGAGATTGAGAATAGCTAACAAACGTTAATTGAATTTCCGTTGTGTGAATGAAATATTAAACCTGTTGGGATGTAAGTATATTTTTTCTGTTGTTTTTGTGTTTTTCATCCCATTTATTCTGTGCGCCAGTCAGATGTTTGACGCACCAGCCTATATATAGGTTGTAGTTTACTGTTCGTTCCCGGGTGTCTGTATGCTGTGGCTTCTACCACGCCAAGGTCAGTACGGGCCGCGTCGTGTTTCCTCGGTGGCTTGATGTACGGGTAGCTTGTAGCGGGGGACGTGAAGCCGATTGCTGTCTGGCGGCACTGCTGTTTTCAAGCCTACTATTTATATGGAGTGTTGTTTATCATTATATGGTGTGTTTTTCATCAAGATCAGGAGTGGGGTATCATGTAGTGTTAAAGAGCGAGAATAAAAGAGGACGGGATAGTGATAGTCATGGTCGATATGACTCGATTGCTGGGGGCTTGTTTTGTGTCGAGATCGAGCTCAGTTTTTCCCCGTGTTGTTTCTGTGTACAGGTGCCGGTACTCCGAGAAATAGAAATGATGTGCGGTTGAGTCATGGTTGCAAGTACAGCACCACTGAGCGGGCGGTATATATGATATGTGCGAGGGCACTCGTATAGCTGCAGCACCGTTGAAGTGGACCCACATTGTGTCGGGCGGTCACGATCGTCTTTTGCAGAGGTTTTGACCCCTGCCTGTGCTTTCCGTTTATACATCCAATTAACCAATAAAGACTGGTGAGAAGCAGCAGCACCGGCAGCAGTTTTGTTCGCGTTTTCCTTTTGAAGGAAATACATGAAGCGTACGATGGCTTTGTTCGCGTTTTCCGTTCAAGGAAAGAAATGAAGCGCGCGTTCAGTGCGTCGATGAAGATGGCACATTGTTATGAACTGAAAATATCGTCTTGGGTACGTATAGTAGTGGTTCTTGCGCCTCCAGTCGAACCGCCTCTTCCGAGACAGCGATGTTTTTACGATGGTTTCAATTTCAAGGCTAAGCTTGTCGAGTTCCTTTAGAGGGCTTATAGCCTGAAAAGGTATCTCCCAGCCGACTTCCCAAAAACTGGTTTGTTGGTGTCCGCTTAGTTGCTTCTGTCGTCAACTGCCACAAAAAAACACTCTCTAAAGGACAAGCATGGTGAACCGCTTCTGCCAAAGACGGCCACGACGTCACGATGGGTTCAAGGCTAAGCGTGTCAAAATTCCTTCAGAGGTATTTTAGTCCGAAAAAGGTATCTCTCAGGCGATATTTCAAAATCGTGCTATTGTTTGTCTCCGCTTAGTTACTTCTTTCGTCGACCGCCACAAAACAAAAGTATCTAAAAGATAAGCATGGTGATAAATTCCTTTAGAGGGCTTAGACCGAAAATTTATCTCCCAGCCGATATTCCATGTGTTTGTTCGTTCGTGTCCGCTGAGTTTCTTATTTCGTCGACCGCTCAAAACAAGCAACCCCCCAAAGGACAAGCGTGGTGACTAATTCCTTCAGAGGGCTTAGCCCGAAAAAGGTACCCAGCCGATATTCCAGAAATGTGTTTGTTCGTGTCCGTTTACAGTAGTTTCTTCCTTCTTTGATCGCCACAAAAATAAAATAAAACTCAGGACAAGCATGGTGACTGATTCCTTTAGAGGGCTGCCCGCAAACGATGTTTCCCAGCCGATGTTCCAAAAACGTGTTTGTTAGTTCGTGTCCGCTTTAGTTAGTTCTTTCGTTGACCGTCACAAAGTACCAGGTAAAAGCTACAAAGGACAAGCATGGTGGCTAATTCCTTTAGAGGGCTCAGCCCGAAAAAGGTATCTCCCAGCCGATAGACGTATATCCTCAAATACATCTGTAAAAACGTGCGGCCGGAGTATCACGCAGGTGCAAAGATGAGTATCGACCACTCAACTGTTCGAACTCTCAGCTAACGTCTTTGAAACTAATTTTATAAAAACACGAGTTTGTTTGTCCATGCCCGCTTCGCGACTTATTTTCGTCGGCCGCCAAAAAACGAAAAAAATCTAGAGGACAAGCATTGTGACTAAACCAGCCGGCGTGCAACTCAGGCGATAACGCAACAATCGGTACGAATGGGACACGCAATACAGACCGACGCCGCTAAGCAAAGAACAGGGCATGACGCACAAAGACTGACAAGAGAACGTGGTGGGACAACCACAAAAATGCCAAGCTCGTCACCTACGATCATGGCTTGTCGATAGCGATGTAAACCTGGAATGCGCACCGACGTGCATTCATACAGTGGCGGCAATTTGGTTATCCCTGCGTGGTGAACCGCTCTGTTGGGAGCGATCGATTTATCCACGATGCTGCTCTGTCCAGGAGGAGACGGAACGAAACAGTGGTTTCGCTTTCACAGCATCATGCCCGCGCCCAACATCGCAAACTTACAAACAAAAAGCATCGAACCGAGTAAGGAGTCAAGCGTAGAGTTTTATGAAGTTGAGCGGCCTCTTCCATCCCATAAAGGCGCGGTTTCCTCTGCCGCGATTTTTCGGTACAGGGTACAAACACATCACCTTTTGGGACACATGTTTAGTGGCCAAAACAACGATGGGTGCGATCTTGCAACGCGGCCAGGATGAGCATGCAGCGGTAAAAACGTCACCACGCTGCCCGCGTGTGGTACAGCTCCTTACATTTGCAGGTCCGACACATCCTCGACCCCGGCAGTTCGGAGGGCTTAGCACCGCCAATGCTGCAAACGTCCCATTGATTTCTCGATTTTCTTTCCCCTTCGATGCCTCCAAGGAGTCAAGAAGTGGTTTTTTATCACATATTATACGGGTTGCTATGCGAAAGGACATGTTTTCAATCGCCCCCTCCTCGGTGAGATGTATGGTTCTTGTGCCGCAAACCACCAACGAACGCCGATGAAACAAAGGGTGCGCCATTACCCGTTTTGAGGTCAAGGTATAAGCGATAAAAAATAAACGAGATGCGCGGTATTACCGTAGCGTAAGCGTGCAGCATACCGGTACGGTATAATAGATCATGCTACGCTCGTGTCGTACAACTCCTGGCATTGGAGTCCGACAATAAAGCACCACCCCCCAACCTAGCAGCCCACGTTGCTGCGTGTAGCTGATGCTGCCATCGTCATTTTTTCCCTAATAAGTTCCAAAAGAGGAACCACAAACGGTGTGATCGGCCTTTGACAACGACGGGGACGCGGTGATCACACCCCACGACAGAAGACGTCCCGGGACGGCAGATGAACGCGGACTGAGTTACTCTGGAATTTTAAGGAAATCCCCCCTACCATATATAACCTCGAAATGGCTCCTTCGTGTGAGGAAAGCTTTGAAACACGTACTGACACAAAAGTCCGCAATAACGCCCACGTGGACGGCGCCCTCCCGCCCCCGCCCCCTCCAGGTGCAGTCTCGTCTTTTCGTCGACGACACGTGCAGCAACGCCAATGACCTCTGCTCGCGCCATCCGATGTAACCTCCCCCGTCTTGTAGGGATGCAAGGGCCTATGGTCTTAAGACTACGGCCACGCATGACAAATGGGTACACCCCACCCCCGCGCGCGCGCGTGCTACCGCCGGTCAAGCGCTGTGCAGTGCCTTGCCGCGCTTGTTCAAGGCTGCGTTTGAACGATGCGGTCAACCGAATGACGGGCAAGAATATATCGCAACACTGGGCCGAATGCTCAACGTTCGCTGAAAAGCGTCCTAGAGCACCGTCCCCCTTCCTCCGCCAGAGGAGTTTGGCTAGGGACTTCCGCTCTCCGCAAAAGCTTAAGCTTAACTTTTACTCGTTCGCCGCTGGATTTAAAAAGCAGGAAAACCAAAGACACCGTGTTTTCCCGAAAGCGGACCCTCGGCGTAGCGATATCGCTCGCGAAAACCTGCATCCTCGATCAAGAGACCCTCCGGGACATTCCTGAGGGTCTCTTCGAGAAAGTTGCAAGAAATGATCTCAGCTTACTGGGGGATGCGGCACGCGGCCGTTGATGTTTTCTTCCAAAAAACGCAAAGCAAGAACAAATGCACATCGTACGGCTAACACAACGCAAAACGAGCACACGTAAGCAACAAATCACGCCAAAGGGCCTCTCACGCGCTCGAAGCTGTCTGATACCCGGTACTTAACTATAGCTACCGTACTAATAATAATACGTACACTATCACCGTTTCACAAACAGTAGGGAGGTCCCGATGTTACCGCTTCGAGTCCAAGTACCTAGGGTTCAGCAAGGGCAGCAAATTTTCGGGGCTGCCGAAAAATGCGGGGATCCGATGGTGAACCGACTGCGGCCGTACATCCAAAATACGTTCGAACCCCGTCGTTGCCACGCCGCCGGCCTCTTCGATAATCATGGCCATGGGGTTCCCCTCGTACAGCAGCCTCAACTTACCGTTAGGATTGTACACGTCCGCGGGATAGGCAAACACGCCTCCGTGGATGAGTATGTTGTGGATATCCGCCACGAGGGCGCCGGCGTACTGGTTCTCTACGTCGCCGGGGGCAGTTTGCGACGAGGGGTCGTCGTTTACCATGCTTGTCTTTAAGTCCTCGAAGTAATCCTGGATCGCTTCGGACCATGAGGGAGAGTTTGCCTCGTTCACGCTATATATCTGCCGTGCCCGTTAAGTCAGATGAGACGCATGTGCGCAGGGGGGGGGAGGGGGGGGAGGAGGAGGACTAAAAAATCATGCATCGGGGTGTGTTCTGATGTCAGACTGCTGCTGGGCTGTTTCCTTGTGTGTTTATGTGGGATATTACTACACCGCTATTTCGTCAAACCTGAAACATACCCATACATAACCCAAGTCATTCAACAGTCCCCCCCCTCCCACAGCTCATTTGCAAAAACAAAAAACTACATATTGCGGGAAGCCTATCACCTCTCCGAGACCTGCATCCTTACCACCACGAGATGGCGATGGACGCGGTGCGCCAACTCCCACCTCCACCACAACACCTCAAAACTCCTGTCGGATCACCCCCTCCTCCCATGCGCAACTCTTTCTAGCCGTATTTCCAACATCATGCCCCCCGCACAAGCTTACCTTTCCACGTTGCGGTATCCTGATGTTCGATCTCGTCAGCACAAAATTCAGGTCGCCCCCGCCCAGTCCGCTATTTCGGCCGCCACCGCTTCCGCCACCGGTGCCACTTTTTCCTGTTTCTCGTCGCCGTCCCGCCTTCTGCTCAGCGGCCCCCTCCCCCTCCAAAGTAAACTCAAACACGCCGTTCCCAAGAGTGAACACCAGTTTGGTGGAGGGGCCGTACAGGCAGTAGCCCGCTGCCACAAGCCTTCGGCCAGGGAGGACGATGGTGCTGGGCCCGGCCTTGCGGCCCTCGCGGGTGCTGCCGGACGTGCGCAGGATGCCGAAAATGGTACCGCACGGCAGGCCGGCCTCGATGTTGGCGGACCCGTCTAGGGGATCGAACACCGCGGCGTACTCGCCCCTGTCAATCAAGCCCAGGATCGAAACCGGGAAAAAGGCGGCAGGGGGGCGCGGGAGCGAAAAGTTTGACTTCGAAAAAAGCGGTATGCTTTAACCCGATGAATCCCATGGCCTGCGGGTGGAGAAAAGCGTTGGGTATAGTAGGAGCACAAGTAAGAGATACGGTGTATAGCGGCTGCTCGACCGATCGATCGACCGGCCCCAGACGGGTAGATAGATAAAACTGCGCGCCGCCGGCGAGAGGAGATAGCCTCTCGGTCGCCCTCATGATTCAACGCGTAGCGACCTTTTTCGAGACGAGAGCGTCGCCGCATGAGACGGTGCCATCCATGTACTACAGAAAATCGCGACGGGGTTGGCATGCGACAAAGGCAACCGGATCGCAGTGAAACCTTGTTCCCGACAGTCCACTTCAGGGGAGCAGTGCTCTCTCATAGGCCAAGGGAGGTTAGCACTAATCAAAACAGCCATCTGCGAAGCCGGGAAAGAGTTATCCACCCCAAAAAAACGTTGGCGACTTAAAACGTACAGAACGAAACAACTGCGGCTCCCCGTGCCCTGTGTCATCCGGGAGGCGTGCTAAATCGCCCCGCGGCTGCCTGCAGTAACTTCCTGCGATCCCTGCCATCCCAGCGTGCGGGTACGTGAAGCTGTGGTAAAAACACGTCGCAAAACGCTGCCCAGTACACAATAGTCAGGGCCGTGGAATCACCCCATTCCATCCCGCCCCGTCCCGTCCCCCCGCGCCCCGCCCTCCTCTCACAACCGCAGTTCTTGTCCTTCGCCACAGGGCAGCGCGCACAAGGCTTGTTTACATTGAAATCAAAACTACTCTTCAGCTGTGAGATCGAGGATTTCGTCGAAACTCATCTTTGCAAGCTGTGTGTAATGCCTCGATCGCGCGTGCTACGGAGTGTGTATGTCCTCATGAAGGATATAGGCCGGTGACTCCCCTTAGTGCTAGCTAGTACCAGGGTCAAGAGGGCGATGTTTGCACGCGCATACCATATATGACAGTGTATAACAACTCCTGAGATAACTTCCAGAGCCGATTTCCTCCCAAACCAGGGGGGCACGGACAACTAGAATGGTGGCTTTCGGAGGATCTCAACTAGAGCTTTCCATACACGCGTCGCTCGGCGTGTGCGCTCTACCGGCCGTCGAGAAAATCGGCAATGAAATTCGTCCGAGGGGGTGTGTTATCCACGGTCGTCATGCACGGTAGACAAGCGAAGCACGCACCCGTGCATTTCTTCTCCGACAACTGCCGCGCACATCCTGGGGGTCTCCTCCTCCTCGCTCGCCACGCAGGACATGCTGTGAGGTTGGCAAAACCCTGTAAGGAAAATGCTGTTGGACAAGACGTCCAGCTCCTTCTGAACCTCCCCCTGGACGTTAACCGACTCCGCCTCACCGCCACCGCCGCTGCTGCCGTCGATACCGGCCGACTCTTGATGCAGGCCCGCCATCCCGTCGACCTGAGCGCGTCGCACGAGCCTGGACACGGCCGTGCACGTCTTTCCAACGGCTTTCATGATCGGAACCATCGCCTGTAAAGGTGTACGTATGTAGGGGGCGCCGGGGGCAAAAAAATGTCAGATTCTGGATGGAAAATGGGGAAGGACGACGCAGTCGATAGGGTGTGTGCCACTCCGTTTTCAGAACCTCACGCACGTTATTCGGGACCTATTACTTGGAATTGGTGTAGATTTTTTTGTGGCAGTATTAATAGTACAAGGGGTAACAGCACGAGGGAACAAAAAACACCCAATGAAAACTCCGAATTGATCGAAAATAAATAGGGCCTGTTTGTTTAAGCGGGTCTGCATCAGCAACAGAAGTTTTTCAGTTGACGGAACCACCACCTTACCCCGTGCGGACGCGCCGATCGTTGTCGTTCCGGAATAAACAGGAAAATAGGGCACAGTTCGTGGCGAAGTTGTATCGTTCATGGCTCAAAGGCGAACAAACTTACTACCGGTCAAGAAACGGGCTAAAACGGGGAAAAAAGCAGAACCATCATATGGCCTCATCACACATACATCGCCGGCATGGGTAAAAAAACGGTCGGGTAAAACAAACAAGACAGGTGCGGAAATTAACACCTCCAACAACGTCCGATACAACGCCAGAATTGAATTGTTTCATACTATTAATAATTCGAGACATTAAAGAAGTTCCACATTTCGAGCGAGACGACATAGGCGAGCACCCGGCCGCTGCTACACCGCGAGTGCAGTAGGTATTCCGTACTAAGTCACAATTCGTAGACGGCACGGTCCGGAGGCTTCGTTTCCCTCGGGCGTTGCAGGCTCTCCGCCCGCCCCAACATAACACGCCACGCCTTCGTGCCAGTCAACTTGCACGTGGCAGACACATCCCGACATTGCACCGAGTGCGCATAGGCCTGGAGGTGTAGACTGGGCAGTTGGCTCTACTATTACAGGCTCTGAACAGGCCTCAACATTTTGGTTATGCAGCACTACCCACTAGCCTACAAAGTCCCGCGACTATAGCTTGGTGGGTAGATCATCCGCTTCTGAGCACGATACCCAACCCAAAACACGAAGAAGAAAATCAACAAGTAAGGAACTTATTTATTTTCTCGCCTCCATGTCAGGACTTCTCGAGCGCATTTCCGCCATGAACGTTCCAAGAGTCGGTCTTGGCGCCGACCATCGCTGCTGCGTTGACCCTTCGCCCTGGACTGGAACGGCGGTGTCGATGGCGGCGTTGGGGCCATCTTCGTCCGGAAGGCCATGCAGGGCACGGGTAACAGCCTAAGGAGAAAACAAAACGATCATAGTGACGAGCAGCGCATCGCGCGGGAGTTGCAGAGATGCGACGATCTACTTAGCACTTTAGACCAAAGATGTCAGGGCATGGCAGACTAGGCCTGTGACGGACGGCGATCTAGACATAATGTACTAGTTTTAGTGTGGGACGTTGTAAAGGTGTGATTAACGGCGCCCAAAAATGCCGTCTCCTGTCATTTTTGCTTTAGACAGGTATCGTTCAACGGCGCCCAAAAATGCCGTCTCCTGTCATTTTTGCTTTAGACAGGTATCGTTCAGGCGCCCCGCGAGTTCCCCGTGGAGCAAATCGTTCATTTTGTACCCCAATCAAACCCAAACCTCAGAAAATCGCCCGCGTTTCTACCCCCAACCAACCCTAAGCAATCGTTTGCGTCAAACTTCGTCACGGCACCACACCATCACCGAGCGCGTCCTCAAAACACTCAAACGTACGAGCAGTTCCGTCCCTCTCGCGAAGGGGTGGAGGCAGTCTCGTGGACACGCCTTGAAACCTAAGAGTCTTGGTAGGGAATGGCCAAGACCCCGTGACTACGATCTCGGCCCCGCGCGTGCTAGGCCGTGAAACTTACGACGCACTTTTTGCTGTGGAGTTTAGTTTCCCGATGTATCTTGACATAAGCACCACCACTACCGTTTAACAGGTTTCGATACTGTACGTACGTAGCTTGCTGCTGAGTTCGTTGTTTCGCTCGCGCAACTGCGACTTGATCATTAAGTAGACAGACGCAGCGCGCGAAACACACACAGCATGAGCAAAACAATGCGACTTGCCCTCCTCCTCTGCCGGGTGCACGCAGCAAGGCATTCGCCAAGACGCTCACACTCTGCGCACAGACCCTTACCTTCATCGTGGGTATATACAGAGTGCGTCAGCGGCAGATATTTGTTCTTAAGCAAAGTAACATACTGCAATGCAGCGCCTATCATATTGATTGTTTTCTTAAGGACAGTAACATATTTCTAGGTTGCCCTGGTTCGCAAATGTACAAATATCAGGTGTAATAGCTGAAAGTCATGTCAGGTCCTCACCATCTGCTCTTGCTTGAATTCCGCCCATACCGCCGCACCAATCATGGGGCGTCTTCTGCGCTTACGGGGGGCCGGATTAGTCGTCGCCAACTTCGCCGGCGGTGGAGCAGCCCCTCCGGCGGTGGCGCTTATGATCGGTGCAGAGCTGCTGCTTTGGTGATTGTGGCTGTGCGATGAGGCCGTCATCGACGGAACCGTCGATGCCTGTGGAGGGTAGATAGGTGGGGGGGGGGGGCGGGAGGGTACTCATTTGTTGCTTGCCT
>JAYJMJ010000289.1:7978394-7997111 GCA_036873875.1 Laminaria ephemera
AGATTACTCCTCATTACTAGATTACTCCTCATTACTAGATTACTCCTCATTACTAGATTACTCCTCATTACTAGATTCACGATGTACACAAAAACCTATATATTCTACTTTTTTTACTAACCATATTTGGTCCTCATTACTCCTCATTACTAGATTACTATAGTCCCCCGTAATAGCGTAGCTTTCTAGAGGTGTACGAAAACGTCCGAACTTTGTTCAACAAAAAAACGAATGCTTCCGGTGTGAGCTGTCGATGGCAGTTGTACCAGCGTACCTTTCTACAGCTGTTCGATAAACGCCCCTTGTTCGTGTGTAGAACTTTGTACTAATACAGTAATACGAATGCTTAAGGTGTGAGATGTACCTTCGACGGTCAGCACGCACGACAGCGATGCAAGCAAGCCACGTGCTACATCCGTGTCCCGCACGTGGTTCTTATGAAACTGAAGTCCGCCCAGAGTCTGCCAAAACCCCGGAGTCGAAAAATAACGACTGTGCGCGCGTTTACTCGTTTCACATCGGCTCCTCCATCATTTTCGCGTTTGCCTCGCAATAACCCATCGATAGGTTCGCGACGGTCTTTTACGTTTCTATGCTTGACCTAGCGATCGCCCAGGGCCCAAAAGAGATTCGATTGTCACTACACCATGACAGAAAGCACGGCAGCCTGCGCTATGTACAGCAAGCAGAGGCGACTCGTCGTCTTCGAACCCTCGGCAATTCAACGCCACGTCAGCGCAAGGGCCGCTTGCGCAAGCCAACGCAAGCCAGCGCAAGCCAGCGCAAGCCAGCGCATGCCAGCGCAAGCCAGCGCAAGCCATCCTGCACGCGGTCAAGCGGAGGCTGTCGGCCAAATGGCGGTCCCGCTGGTCCCTAACATGGCGGTCCCTCTGCCCAAATACCGCCTGGCAGTCTCTTAACCCGGCGATCCATTAACGCAATACAGGTCAATGCCGACCGTTTTTTGCTCCTCCATCTCGGTCTGGCTTTCACCAAAGATTTCACGAGACAGCATGTCAAGCCTGGCGGACGGCCGTCTAGACATAACATACTAGGTTTAGTATAGTATATCCTAACCGTGTGACTGACGGCACCCAAAACGAGCGTCGCCTGACACCTTGTGCTCTCACCCGTTGCCGACGGCGACCTTGTAGCGACCAAAACTCCCCAGAGACTCCGGCCGCGACGCCTTGAGCCGCCGACGTGGATGTTGAGCTGCCGCACGGGTTGCTATGGTAGACCCTGCTCGGAGAGGAGGAGCGGAGAAAGCGCTCTTAGCCCGTACGAGCAACGTCTATACATAGCGGGGCTTGTGATTGGTGACGCCACTACGAGTGTACAGGGGGAGAGATGCCCGTAAGACGCGTTTTGTTTCGTGGATCAAGCCCTGCTCGGAGGGGAGCAGCGGGAAAAGCGCTCTTGGGCCCGTACAGCACCTTGTATATAGCGGGGTTTTGTCATCTGTGACGCAATAGTCTATACCACGAGAGGAGGGGGGGGGATATGCTGGTAAGGTAAGGCGCGTCTTGCCTTGTGGGTTCTAGTGAACACTCGGCGTAGCGGAGGGGTTGGATTGCGCACTGCTGTTGTGACGGACGCCCTCTGCTGCCGATACCCACCACCCAAACTCAAGCACAACGGGAACCAACCGCAACGGCGCTCCGCTATGTAACCGGGCGCACACAACCATGGGGAGCAAATATGTCAGGAGACATGTCAAGCAGGGAAAAACGCGCGCTGTCAAGGGTGTAGGGCCGAGTGCGCCACACGAAAACCTAGAAGTGTGGTGTCTGTCAAGGCAAATTTAGGCAAAATTGCTGTCTTGTCAAGGGGTGGAAGTGCTGTCTCCTGACATCTTTGATGGGGAGAGCTCGACGCTCCGGAGCTCCACCAGGTCTGGCTCTGCAGCAGCGCTCGACAACAAGCGGCATACGCTATGCATAGCTTTCACACGTAGGACGGAGCAGATCACTGTACAGATCACACAGATCATTTTCACGAATGTGCGGTCATCTGTACAAGTTTTCATATGGCTGATCTACATTGTCTGAATGATCTGTGCATGTTTCCGCAGTAGTGATCAACAGGGTGTGGTCATGCTATCATGCTTGTGCCCGGGATGGTAAACACATCGGCAATGTGTGCTGATCTGGTACAATCTGTATGATCCGTACGTACACGTTTCCACTTGAACGTCTGTAGGATGTGCATGATCTATACAACACACGTTCCAACCTACTGATCTGTACGATCTACAGTAGTTCACAGGCAGATCATGATCTGTCCGACGCGAAATATATCGGTAGGCTACAAGCAGCTGCGGGTGGTAGGTACTCTGTGTACGAGTACGAGCATAGACGAGCTGTGCTGTTCGCCCTTTCATCGTACGTAGAGTATGTACAAGTACAAAAAAAGAGTCGTCCTGGTAAAATTCCAAACAGATCTACGTAGATCTACCGATCACAGATCTAGATCTACCGATCTGATCTACCGATCTGCCCGCAGGTGCTGCTGGGAGGCGAAGAAAGGGTACATAGACTGCCATTGCGTCAAGCACTAGTAGAGCTGGAGTATCTACCTTGTTGTCCTTTCATACTGCCGCTCGGTAAGCTACCTGTAGCCAGGTATACACAGCTACTCGAACAACTCTCTTACACTCTGTACTCCACTTGTCGGAGGTACTCGTACCGGTACTCGTGGAGCAAACAGGTTCTGCTACGAGCACTGCTGCTGCTGCCGCTGTGCGATGAAGGTGTCCGTAAAATACGAACAAGGATCCCGGGGGATACTGCTGCTGCAGTTGATTGCCCCTTATGGCGGCAACTAACAAAACGGAGGAAGCACACCCCTGGCAAGCTCAACGCACCGCATACTCGATGTGCACCATTCTAAAACGCAAGCGTGCTGGCCTGCTGTACTGGTACGGTTGGCTACAGATCCAGCTTTCCTTTCAGCAAGTGCTCACCATTGATGACGAATCGTACCGCTGCTGCTGCTGCTGCGTCCAGTTGATCCAGCAGCAGCGGGCAATTGCAGAACGATAGCTTGAGATGGGCTGGCGAGCATCACCGTCAGCACCACGAGAAGCGACAACGGCACAAACCCAGTTGGTAGTAGCGGCCGTGATGGTGGTGGAACCATTTCGATCGATTCTGCACGAGGGGTCGAGCAACGAGGAACGGCAATACAGCAATACTTGAACTTTTGTTGACTTCTTGAATGATGTTCTCAATGCTTGGGAAGGCGTCACTTGGCAAGGGATCCAACAAAAATAACGGGTTTAAAAAATATGTAGCCATAAAACGGTATATCAATAGTTTTAAATCCAATTGACGGTACGAGTATAATGGGAATCCGCCGCAGGAAGCAGCGGTCGTTGGTCACGGTGCCACTGTACCGTGATGAGCCTCGTAAGCTCGTAAGCGGACTGCTCTCCGACATGAAGCACTGCGTGGTTGCTGTGCCGCAACAACGAAGCTAATCATCGCGAGCAAAGTAACCGAGACCTGGCGCCAGAAATCGCTCTTTCTTTTCTTCGGAGGAGAGCCTCGAGCATTATTAGCTGCACGGTGCCAATGGGCACACTTACTTGACAGCACGGACTGGCGTTTGGTCTGACGATCGATGTTTAATCGGAGGGCCGGTCCATTAAAGGAGGGAGCGCTTCCAAAAATGGTGAAAGCCTTCACGTTCTATGAAGATAGGTGCTAAAGGCCGCCATGATTCATCTCGATCGCGCATCGGTTGACAGCTAGCTGCAGTTAGTTACACTTTTCACATCCAGGCGCTGGAAAGGCAATGCGACGTCGTCTTCTGTGACGTGGTTCATGGCAGGCTTTTTGGTAATAAAGACGTCGTCCATGATGGCCCATACTGCGTCAGTGGTGCCGAAGGAGGAGTGGAAGGAGGCCGAAAAAGGAGCGCTGGCTGGGAGGTACCTCGGCCCACGGTGACCCACAGCGAGCGGTAAAGGTGGCAATCGACAAGCTCGCAAAATCCTTCGAAAAGGCTTTAAAAAATAGAATACTCCAGAGTCATGCTTGAGGGGAAATGGACGGAAAAAACGGAGGACAGACAGAGAGACAAGAACACCTACCCTTGGATTATCCGCACAGAGGCCTCGGTAGACACTGGAGAATTTGTCGTCCCCACTTCCAGGAATCTTTAGAACATGTTTCAGCGGAAAAAAAGCTGAAGGGTGACCAGAAGTTTATTAACGCGAGCGTCGGGCTGAACCAGCAACAAGGAAGGGCAGCACGCTCCAAGCCGCATATTTTGAAAGCGGGTAGCGTACCGATCGTACTCGATCGTCGGTCGTGTTGCCATAATGTGCATGAATGCAAAGGCCAACTATTTGATATTTGGTATTAATGGTACAAAATAGAAGAATCACTCTCTCTATGCTAGAGCAAGAAGAGCTACGAGCTATATACAGGCACGACAATTCTCCCCCCCAAACGAATTGTCAATGGTAATGCCAGCAAACGACCTCATGTAGACCGGTGGGTGTGAAGGACACGATCAAGATCGCAAATATCGGGAGTGTCTATCGACACCCAATGACTGTGAACGAGGTGCTACTCGTAGTGCTGCCCGTTTTATCCCACCCCCACCCCCCACTCAATCCACAGCTCATTTGTCAGCACCCTGTTAATAGAACCCGCCACCACTCGCTCATAGCCCCGCCCCACCCCCTCCAGTTAGATCTACAGCTCCTTTTACTCCGTACCCTGTCACTAGAATCCGCCACCACTCGCTCTTAGGCCTGCCCCGCCCCCCCATTTTATCCACAGCTCCTTTTATCAGCAGCCAGTTAATAAGAATCAGACACCGCTCGCCCTTAGCCCCGCCCCGCCCTTCTCGGCGAAGCGTGTGGCGAAAACAGTGGTGGCATCGAAGGAGAAGTAGACAGCGGTTGTCGAGGGCTACCCGGCGGCGCCGCAGGCCGAAGCGCCAGCCGCGCTCCTTTGCTGAGACGGTCGCACACAATCGAGATGTGTTTTTTCAGCTTGACCGTATCCGCCGGCATCGTGAGGGGCGCCTGTCCCAACGATCCAGCGGGTACCGAATCTTTCGCTACCTTCGCGAGTGAGGTGCGGAGGAGATGCACCATCGCTGCGTCGACGCTCTCTTCCCAGCCCTAACGAAGTGCGACAGCGAGCGCCGACCGAAACCAGGGGGAGGGGGGGCGTACTCATTTGTTACTTGCCTTAATAATTTGACCGTTGGCCGCGCATCCCTTTCGAGACGAAGCAATGAGGGGGCGTACTCATTTGTTGCTTGTCTTAGTCATTTGACCGTTGATCGCGCATCCCTTTCCAGAAGGGGAAAAAGAAGGGGGCGCATAGAGAGGACGTGTGTGGGGCACGGATGGATAGGGTCTATTTGAAGGTGACCTACTTGCGTCAAGTCTTCGCTAGAGGAAAAAGTTGTAGGAGGGGTGGGGAAGGCGAGGCGCAGATGATACCTTCCTTACCGACCCTTCTGCTGTGTGCCAAAAGACAGGAGCTCGTTGCAAGTGGTAGAGAATGCCAAAATTTATGGGTTCCACTACCCGCGGTCCTCCTGGTTATATTCATGATGCGGCACGAATGCGCCATATGCTACTACTCTAGCGCTGTATCGTGTTCCAAAGGGTAGCCGACATATAACGACGACATGCATTGGCTTATCACAGTTATCATTCGGAAGAGCACCGAACCCTCAAACAACCGTTGTTACGTTGCGTCCAGCTCAAGACTTTGACACCAAAAACAGTGGAGCACAGACGAGTCGACCTTGATATAACAACGACAGCACTTCTATGTCTACAGTCTGCCCCACCTGATCGTCCGTGTCGGTGATGTTTGGGAAAAGATGGGCGAGCAAGAGCGCGTGGTCCTTCGACGAAAGCTGAAAGCGATACCGCGCGAGCAAAGCCACCAGTCCCGCTGCGCACCCCAGATCCTTGGCACTGACGTCCAGATGCATCTGAGTGTTTTCCACCTGCTCGCCTAGTTGAACCAAACGAACGTAAGTCTCCTCGGAGACCACGTCCAGTTTATCGAGCGGAGATGGGTTGCGATCTCTGAACCGCGACAGGAGACGCTTTTCAATCACTCTGTATTGGTGCGCGGCGCGATTCAGACTCTCGGAAAAACGCTCGAGGTCTTGTCTTCGATGAAAGTGCTCGTCGATGATTTCGTAGAACTCCCGCAGAGGAAGCGCTTCCGTATACTCGATGTGTAGACGATTGTCTGCGCGCACGAGTGCGTTGGTGGAGGCATAAAAAAAATAAAAGAAACTAAGACAGATCGGACTCGAAAGGGGGATGCTTTGCATCGAAAAAGGAGTGCACGCATTATGCTTGCGTGCTTCGCGCGCATCACAACTCCCGAATCGAGTTTTAGTTATTCGGCTACTCTGCGGGTGGATGCAAGAAAGTGAAGTGGATTGCGCAAATACTGCGTGAAATGTTATGAAACTAAAATCCTCGAGGTAGGTGAACCGGAAAAAAAGTTAATGACACCTTCCGAGGAAGCACACAAATTCGTTTCGAGAAAAACCCGAGAACGTACTTTTAGGAAGTGCCGGACATCATCGTGTCGATTTTTCTCCCTGCGTGCCGAATACCTATCACACTGGCGACTCACCCTCGGCATGATTTGTCTTCTCCCCGTTCGCCGAGGACCTGCCGCTCGGATCTCGCTCCACGTGCTCGCCGAAGTATTCTTTGAGCCTCCTAACTACCTCCGTCGCGATCAGGCATGCGGCTGGCAGAGATTCACTCTGCACCCGATACCGACCAGAATTTTTTGAAACTGCTACGTTCACGTCCTTGGTTGCTTTTGCCTCGGGTCCAACGGTCCAGTAGCGGAGAGACATCGAGGTGTTGTCGGTGGCCGCGAGGCCCGTAACCCCGGAAGCGTCCATCGCTCCGCCACCGCCACCCCTTCCCATCCCCGCCGGTTCCCCCCCTGCTCCGTTCGAATGGAGTCCTTCCCCCCACGAGTGATCTGACGATAACCCGCCGTCTGCCCCTGCGGACGACATGTCCTCAAACAAGGAGGATAGCGGCACGGGTGGCTGGTTGGTGCTGAACGTGAACTTGTGCGCGCCACTTTTCGTCGTTTCCACCACCCTCGCGACGAGGGCGAGCGGGAGCCGTAGCTCGCACCGTGCAGACATCGGCTCGCTTCTACCGTCGCTTGCCCCCGATCGAGTGTACACAACCGACGCTTTCCCGACCAAAGAAGACGGTAGGAACCCCGTCCCTCGTTCCGCTGTTAGCAAAACTGTTACCACCAGCGGGTCTTTCTCCCCCCCCCCCTCGTCGAGTCCACCATTCGTGCTACTTCCCCCCCGACCTCCGCTCCCGGTCCCTCGAAGAGGTGGAAGCAAGGCCGATGACGGCTCCGCAGATATACCCGGCGGGAGGGACATATTCAGCGTCGCATCTCGAATCTCGCTCGCGCCGGAATAAGTTATTACAAAACGTACGGTTAGTTTACCGGGGCCAGATTGCTGACTGCCGCTTTTCGGTGCAGGCTGTGACGCTTCCTGCGAGTCTTCGTCGTAAGCCACCCCCCCCCCTCCGTACTTCTGCCTCGCCTGCTGCTTGTGCGGTCTCGCATCGTCTACAAAGCGTGGTATTTGCACTTGCAGGGTCAGCTTTCCGGTTGGTGGCCGTGCGGAGCCGGTTTGGCTTCGGCGAATCACCTTGTCGAAAGAGGAGGTAAGCACCGACGTATTATAGGATAGTTGATAAGCGTAGAAGTAACTCGTTTGGCTATGCGCAGCGTGCTGAATATAGGTTGATGGATCCGTGATGGACGACGCCGTGTGCCATCGTGGTGTCGTTGCGTGCAGTAGTTTTAGCGGTAGCGACTTTTGTAGCCGTTCTGTGTGGGTACAGTATATGTATGCACTTGCATCCAGCCACAAGCGCAAGCCGCCTCTTACGTTTCACCATGCCAGAGGCGACACAAAGCGACGGACTCCTGTCTCACGACTAAGGAGCGAGCTAGACGCGTGCTGCGACAGGGATATAGCACGTTTTAGCCAAAAAAAACTCTGACGAACGGGGGTTTCTCACCTGACAAACTACCCAACATCGTTGGGGTATCATTTTGTGTTTTGACAATACTGTGTTCCGTGGTATGCCTAGGCTGTGGGACTGTATATCGGGTTGCATTTTCGTTTTTTTCTGAAAGGCAGGTTTTTTGGGTGAGGACGTGTGCGACGATAGAGGTAGCACTCCTTGGCAAATATGTTTCTGAACGACGGGGCTTCTTAACCTAAAATCGTCGAAAATGTCAAAAATGTCATTCTTGTTTTGCAATAGTAGGAGTATTTTTTTTGTATGCCTAAGCCATGGGTTTGGTCAACGGGTTGCACTTTCTGTTTACTCAAAAAAAAAAATTGGGGTGAGGTATAGAGGTCCTCAAGTGAGTGAGGACCCTCAGAAACAAATTGGTGCACCGATACCGTAGCAGGTTTTGGGTGGGGTATAGATCTCTTGGTGAGGGGAGCCTCAGAAAAATTAGGCGCACCGCTACCGTACCATGCGTCGCAAAAACAAATCGTCGATAACTTCACCAACCTGCAGCAATTGTCGGTGTTCGCGATTGATCTGCTCGTAGTCCATTTCCTTCGTCTCCGCGGCCAGCACAGCAGACGTGGGAGGGTCGGTACCCTGATACCAGGCGCAAAGCATCCCACTTTCGTCCAAACTACAAACTATGCCCGGCATTTCGCCAAAATTTGCTACGGCTAAGTTCACCGGAGGACGGTCCAGCGATGCCTGCCAGACCAGTTGGAGATCCTGCAGTACAACGCCGCGAGGAAAATAATCGGTGGGAGAAGATGTGCAGCATGTGGGACTTTTCAAGATGAAGGCATTAAGATAAATGGGGGAGGTAATTGGGCTGCTCCGTGTGATAAAACGTCACTCGGTAATGCACTTGAGCTGAGGCCACATTTGTAGAACGCCATTTTACCGAGCAGATGTCGGCCGGTTGGCAACTTCCTGTTCCACGCGCTTAGATTACCAACAAGAGCTGCATTCGAACTTGGAATTTGCGACGCCATCACGAGATTGCCCCACACAGATCCTATCTTCTGACGCCGTGTATAGTGCTGGTGGGCAACACACGAAATTGTAACAGGTGTCACAGTGAGAGGCTCGGTACAGTTGTGAGGTACACATTTAAGCTACTGCAGCGGTGTTACGATACTGAGTGGGTTAGAGCATGCCATCAACCAATTCTCCAGACTTATGTGATTCTGTATGTATCGACAGACGTAAACACCCTCCACACCGGTCACATGCACATTAAACAAGCACTCGCAGCGCACCCTATTGAAACGTAGACGGCAAATAGCAAGTCAACCGCGCGCCCTCACTTTGTACACAAGCAATTGCCCGGTGTCTGCACTGAGTATGATGTTCTCCTCCTCGACGATGGCGGCAAACCCATCATCGATCTCGTGCACCGTCGTCCCGGTCAATCTGGCGCCATGGTCGCCCGGGGCGGCCACCACTACATATTTGCACGAGCACGCCGGCTGGTAGCCAAGCATTTTCTGCAGCCGGACCGTGCCCTGCTCGCGCAAGGTGAAGAGCGCACGCTCTCCCACGACCACGATGTCCACGCAACCTGGTCCCAGCGCGCGGCTGAATTTCGCGACAAAAATGTCTAGCGCGGGCTCTCCCAGCCGGCACGACCAGTAGGCCTGTAACCCGCGGGCACCAGATATCCCCTCGTTTTTGCCTTCTTCCCGGTCCTCCTGGCTTGCGGCCAGTGCCTTCACAGAATACGGATTTAGGTGGGACGTTTAGTGCGACGACACGCCGCAACGGATAAATATTTACTTAAGAAAGCTGACCAGAGCTATCATCCGACAAGCATAAATAACCAGTAAATAACCAATAATGTGAAGCCTGTACCTGCTTTTTTTACATGTACGCGGTCAGGATAAGGCAATGCTTCAGTGCGCTCTATTTATAAGTAATGCAGTAAGTGCCTTGTTGGTTTTGTGGTGGGCAGTCGAGTGTACTGGCATCCGGCATCGTACCCCAGTGCACTACAATAGTATTAATAGTCTTCCTAGAAATAACTTAGTGTAATATATAGCGCTACTGCTGTCACCATCTTCGTCTGCGCGTGTATCATGCATAATATGGAGGTCACCCTCACTGTATGGGGATGCCACCGGTATGGGTTTGGCTCGCCATTGCCCTCCTTACGCTATCCGCAACGCCTTAATAACCGGAAACCCTGCCTGGACCCACTGTACAGAGAATAACACCGGCGTAAGACAAAAAACTCTCTGCTGTACGAGCATCACCTGGTACTTGTAGCAATCAACGCCCATTTCGCTGTTGCCGACAACAAAGGCGTCGATTTTTGCAACGTAGCACAGCGGACCAGGAGCCAGTATGCCATTCAGCCGCCGCGTGAATGCGTGCGCGTCCTGCTCGAAGACCTGCGACAATGAGTTCGCGCGGGGTACATATGATAGCGGGAGGTTAGACATGGCACCACGGTTGCAATCGACATTAGCGGCGTAACGACATGGAGAACCCGGAAAGGAAACCCAAATCTGTTAATGCTAACAAGCTATCATCTGTGTCACAAGGCCCGTCGAAACCTGTTGGCCAAGACAGCAGTGAGACCGCCGTGATCACTTTCACTCCCACGTTTTTGGACATGCGATACTATGGCTTGTACTCTTAAAGTCGGAAACGTGAATATTAAAGAACAACGACAGCGCGATCGACCGACCGACGGCGCGACCGACGAAGGGAGCCCAAGGCCGTCAACGAATACCGAGCGACTGGCGACCTATTTTTTGTAGTATTACTACTGCTGCTGTGGCGCACCGATACTTCTTACCACATTTGTCCCCCAAGAACTGACACAATATTTTTCAAGATACTGTACACCGCTGCTGTTGTATACAGCGTGGACATCTCTTACCTGCAGGCGACCATCCATACTCTGCACGCAGAGAAGGTCTCGCGGAACGCCTCCGAATCCCCCATGTGTCATGTTGTACGAAGTGAAATGCCCCCCTCCCTCGACCCCAAACACATGCTCATACGCCTTGAAGAGCTCGTAGTAGCTGGGTTTGCCCCCTTTCCCTCCTATGCCTTCTACGGTGTACACGCCAAGCTTCCTCGGGTGAAGCACGGCGATGGCTTTGAGTTGCGGGGCGGCGCTAGGGTTGTTTAATGCAAAGTCATGGAACATGGCGAACGCGGCAGTGTACGTACAGAGTACAAAGATGGTTGGAATGCAGGAATCCGTCGTACAGTAGACACAGTCTGTGACCACATATTTTTCATCTCTCTTCGTATGATAGGATGAAGAATCAGGACGGACACTGGGTGTGCTGATGACGTCTGTCTTTGGGTAGAAAGAAGACAACACACACACAAACACAGCAGTGGCACAAACACAGCAGTGCTTATCGTATCATACCAGTACGTATCGTACTCTGCTGTAGACTGTATGATACTTCGTCCCAGTTCGTCGGAATCTGGATTGACGGTTGAACAGCAGTGTTTACGTCTCGCAGCAGAAAACCGGCGACATACATCCTGCGCGCACGCAAACTGCGTGGGCTCAACTGAAACGCGCTCCATGCTTTAGCACAGAGTACTGTTGTTGCTACATCGTACGTACGAGTATTGCGTAGGAGTGCCGATCATCGCGCACACTACCCTGATACCAGAGGGCGTATACTACTATTGTACTATTGTTTCTACTGTACACTCACGGAATGAACCGGCCGATCGACACTTGCAGTATGGGCGCGCCAAGATCCTCCTCCAACAAAAGGTCCTCGATCCGAAAGTCTGCTTTGACAGGGTGGTGCACTCTCAGCATTCCCTGAAAGCTCCCCGTCACGACCTTCACGTTGCCGTCCAAGACGTTGTCGACGTTCCCCAGCGCCATGGACCCTCTGTCGAACTCCTCATCATCTCCGAGCTTCGTCGACCACCATTCTCGAGCTCGAAACAACGACATGATATCCTATCCTCGAACTAGTATGATACTGATACTAGTATGATATTTTTCGTCAGAAGCAATGCTGAGTATCAGGGATACCTTGGCGAGTTGCACTTTCGATTACGCATCGCCTGCGAAAGTCACTACAAAGAACAGCACTTGTCTGTTGAGAGCCTTTTGTGCACTACGGGCTAGCACACGTGCGGCACCAGGCTGGCAGCACCCGCCGAAAATCTGAAAATCTAAAACAAAGCGAAAATCTGGAGGTGCATGTGATATGGAAGCATGTCTGATCGGGATCTGGGAAAAAAATGATGCTTTCGCTTTTCGTGTGGCGCACCGCACACCCCTTCTCCCCTTGTCGGCAACGACACCACCCCGCAACCATGGTGAGCCTTGTGGGAGCCTGATGTCCCTGTCTTTGCTGTCAGCTGCCTGTCTGTGGTATTTCCGATTGGATAAAGCAGAGAGCGCTTGTTTCGGACATGGAAGAAGATTCTCGTGTGTCTCTCTTGTCCCTTACTTTCCAGCCAAGTCTCGTGGGCGATGTCTTCGCCACGAGTCGGGGAGAAGAGCAGAGTGGCGTGCATAGAATACGAAGGGTCGAGGTGCCGGATTGTACGGAAGGCGTGGTGTTTGACTCTCCCGGTGCTGGGCGATGTTGCTGAGTTGGTCGCCGTTGTTGAAAACTTACGGGAATAGATGTGACAGATTTTTGCACGTCTACAATTGAGGGCTTTCGATCCTTCTCCCACTTTCGTGGTGTGGGGCCGCTCTCGGCTCTTATGCTCGAACAACTGCTGTTGCCACAAGAGTGCAATTTTCGCGATGTATTTCCCTGCTGCCCACTATGACCCTCTTCCTGTCATCGCACGCGAATGTGAAACGCCAACGTGGTTCAATGTCATGTGGGAAAGTTGCTTGCCTTTCGAAGGGAGTGAGCGATGAAGCTGGACTTTCGGTCGCGAAGACTACGTTCAGCACTACGAGTAGCACTATTTGGACCAGTAGTATCAGATCAGCAGATTTGCCTTGTGCTGGTACAAGTGTGCTGACAAAAACCTATCTCAGGCTGCCGTAGTCTTTTCGTGCTCAGGGCGAGCCTAGAGGGCTAGAGGGTGCTTTATTTGTGGCCAGCACGGCGGTGCTTGTTTTGTACCCAGCAGGGTGGTTGTGTTGGGCTCAGGCGTACAAAGTTTGGGATCATAGGTAGGATGAACGTATGCGTGTCTTTCGTTATAGAAGTAGACGAAGAGAGGAGAGGTTCAGGTATACTGCTGTACTTGGTTGGACAAGTCGTACCAGGTGTCATGTGGCAATGTTACCAGTAATGTTTTGCTCAGACCTCGTATCATACCAGGCACCTCGTGTATCATCCTTGAATCTTGCGATCATGGCCTAGATACAGTAGGCCTGAACGGATCCAACTCGACGGTGGTCACGACACGCCGATGCTTGCCGGCTGGATATTGCTCCATCCATCCCACCGCTCGTTTGCTGACTCTGCTCGACCCGTCTTTCTTTCCGTGCACACGTTTTTCCGCTCCTGTTTTTTGCGCGTCATGCACGTGCAGCCGCCCAAGACGCAGCAAAAGTCGAAGGAGCAAAAGATGGCCGCCGCCATGGCGGGTGGCAAGGGCCGCAAAAAGGTCAGTCCCGCTGTGTGCGCCGCACGCTTCAAATACCAAAGTACTGTACATACGTATGATATGATACCTGGAAAGTACGTGGCCGAAGTACGTAGGGAGAAAGGCTGATGCTGTGGCGGCGCGTTGTGTGCATTTTGTTCGTACTCACGGTGCTACGAATAGACAGCAGTAGTACCGTGCTTCAAAGCGAGCCCTACTCCAGCTCTCCTATGGAGCTGTATAGGCACCAGTCATGGAGCAGGTTGTGGCTGCCTGACGGGCAATCAAAGGGCTAGGACGCGAAAAGTTGAAAACGTAGTCCCGGAGTGGCGTGGGTTCGGTTGAGATCGGCGTTTTTTGTCACTTGTTCCGGGGCACCAGGAGCTCATGAAAACTGCTCACTTTTGAAAATTCTTGAACCTGGTGTTTTGAGTGCTGCAGAACCCCATGGAGAGTTGAGAGGGCATGGCTACTACTGTCAACAGTATGACAGGAAGTTGCTGTTGCTTGTGGTGGAGAACTGTTGCAAGGGGTTAGGGTAGGCGAACCTGTGCTCCAAGTTAATCGAGAAGAACGCAGTGCAAATATACGGTTCACACGTAGGACAGCTCATGAGTTAACTCGTCTGTCTCCTATAGATCACCCCCCTGCAAACATGTGCAGAAGATCTATGTCCTACAGATCGCACCCGGGAAACATGTGGTAGCTAGCTCATGCAGCTCTTGCAGCTCTTCGTTGACACATCCCGAAATGGGCTACGTACCTCGGAGCTACCGTGAGCTAATCCTTGTGTGTGACATGGTTACTTCTGACGCCCAACTGCTTGCGGTAACACGCGTCCGAAGCCGCGCGCCAGTGACCCCAGACGAGCTGTCCGCGTTGTTTGACTCCTACCCCTCTCTCTGCTTGGCGTGCGTTTTCTTTGTTCCCTTTGTTCGTGTTTTGACCTGTGTTCTTGACGAGAGCAGAAGTGGTCCAAGGGAAAGGTCAGGGAGAAAGTGGCCAACCAGGTCCTTTTCAACGAGGACACGTACGTCCGTTGCCTGGCGGAGGTGCCCAAGGTGAGATGCATCCCCCCCCACCCTTTTTTTTCCCATCCCATTCATTATCTTTGCACTTTTTCCCCAGCTTTCTCCCTTTTCGTAGCTTATATCCGAGGGTTCAGCATTTTTTCTCCCTCGTGGAATTGTGAACATGATACACATTTTAGGTGACGCGAATTCGCGAATTCGACCTTCGTAGTTTCGAGGTTTGAAACTAGACCACCGGGGACGCCGGCCATACGTAGCCGTTATGCCCGTTTCTTCCGCAAGAGTGCACCTTTGGGTCATAGTGCCATGCTGGTGTACCAGACACTTGGTACTCAGTATTTCTTCTGACCGAGATCTCATCGAGCCCTTTACCACTGAGTGATGTCATCCCATCATCCATCATACTTGCATCGTCTTCTTTCTAGTCGGAACTTGCGTACCATGGTATGTACGTAACGTAGACTGTAACGGCCGTGTATCCTTTCCTTTTCGTATTTTTGGCGCACTAAAAGGTTGACCACAGATGTATCTATGCTACACTTTAAACGAGCGACGCACTGTTTTTGAGTCGTTCTTTTAGTCTCTACGAGTTCAAGTGCTGTTGAGAGGCTTCCATGCTCAACTCGGTGACATTTTGTCCTTTTTGAATCTTTTTTTATCTTGTCCGAGGGTGCAGTGCTGTTGACAGGCTTGTATTACCTGATGGAGTTGGTAACGTTTTGTCCTTCATGGAAGTAGCCCTCAGACTTCCGCTGTGGCATGCGTATATCATACCCATACCGCCGCGTTCGTTGTTGGATTGTTTCGTTTTCTCGTTCGCCTCGCCTCAGATGAAGCTCATCACGGCGTCCGGATTGGTGGAGCGTCTGAAGGTTAACGGGTCGTTGGCACGGGCCGCGATCCGCGAGCTCGAGGGCAAGGGGCTCATCCGGAAGGTCGACGCGCACCACGCGCAGGTCATCTACACGCGCGCGACCAACGTGGAAGAGTAGAGCTGACGGGGATGGTGCTTCGAAAACGTAGCACTTTCTCTTCAATTTTTTCAAGTTTTCCATGGATTTGTTGCAGGTTTTCTCCGGATTAGTTGCAAGTTTTCCTCGGATAAGTTGGTGTTTTTTCCCAGTCTCACACCTCACATCTCTGGGGGGGGGTGCTAAGGGATAAAACGGACGCGTGGGGTGCAAAGGGGCGGTGCAGGATGAGAAGGGGGGGGTGTGGGATGGAGCTGGGAGTTTGCTTGGTGGCAGGCTTTTTTGCTACCTTTCCTGCTTTCTTACCTCCTTGCGCTGATGAATATACTAAGGTTCACACGCGAGTAGTCGTAAGCGTCTTTTCGTCTCTACGGTACAACCGGGTGCAATAATGGAACGTTTCTCAGCGTGTTGTTTTTTTGTTGCGGTTACTGTTAAGAGATGATACGTGGTACTTCTTGCAGGGGTACGAGCACCTTTAGAACGATCTGAACCGTGTCTTGGCTGGTCATCAGCCAGCGGGTTCATCATCGCGTACACATGAGCATTGAGCTGTTATATTTACACGCCACACTCCGAACAGTTAACCGGTATCGACTTTGGTACCGCTCGCTCTGTTTTCGTGTGAATGTGCATTGTTTTCTTGTGGCTGGACTACGCATGGTGTCCGAGGCTTCGCTTTGTTGTTTTGTGCTCTTGTCACGTGAAACACGCAGCAAGTATCGGCCCTCGCGGTGATGACTCTGCCATTAGTGTTGCGGCCGTTCCGACTATATGGCGTGTGCCTTCGTCGGTCCTCGCCAGCTGCTTTTCTCCTTAACCCTCCTACCTCTCAAAAATGATTCTACCCTAATTCCACGTAGTCTGTCCCCAAAAATCTGTGTGCAGTGCTACGGGCTAAGCTAAGGGGTTAACTTGCCTCGCACCGTGTCGAGTCCCATCCCATCCATGACAACATCGCGCTATCTTGATGGGGTGCTCACTTTAGCTCAGAGTACGACTACATACACAGTGATGAAATTGCGTCTGTCGCCAGACAAGGTCAAAGGCCGAAGGCCATCAGGCTCGGGTTGTGCTCATAACAAAATGTCGCTCATGCCGAAATCAACAGACTACGACAACGAAACACTTGACCGTCGCCCGCCAGGGGTAAATACAAGGACCAGGTTATAAAGACAACCCACTACGTTACCCGGCTGTCAAGCTCGTCGCCCGTGCCATGTTTCTATATATTGCAGATTTATGGCCATCGGGCAATGACTTCTCGGTCCCTTTGATTTGGAACCCACGTTTTTGAGGACAAATTACTTGAAGTTTGTGTATGATAAGTTTTGCAGTGGGGGGTGCGACGTGTCTAAAGTGTAGAGGGGGGGGGGTCAGCAAGCGGACACCTTTTCCCTTCATAAAAAGTTTTACATGACCCCTGCTCTGAATGCACCAACACTCAACTCTCTGTTTTTGACAAATAGATGCGCATCATCCTGTTATCTGTTACTGGTACCTACTTGTTTGGCTCGTGTGATACGAGTACATACATAGCATTCCCTGGAGTTTACTTGGGTCTCTGCTGCCAAAACCGTTCTCGTTGCTGCAGTGAAAAAAAACTAATGGACTGCACTTGGAATTGGTGTGGAAATTTGTTCCAGTAGTTGATGGGATAATAAACAGCATCAGCTGCCCGCGTAGAATCTATGAAGCGTTGGTTCTTCAGCCGTTCGCTCGCAAGAAAAACACCACCAGATACCGGCAGCTCCCCGGGATACACATCATACCTGGTGTAATTCAAGGTCAACGCCCTGGTGGTGTATGATAACCGGTGGGTTCATGGCTCATACCAATCTGTCCGGGAATGTAAGGACCGTTTAAGCAATATTACTATTAATAAACCCAATCCTTATATTTCCGGACAGAGTCGCATACACTACAGATGTGAGGAAAGTAGACTAAAAGTATTGCGCAACACAAGCTACAAGGAGTAGGCCCTTCTATACTCGATTTAGACAACACAGAACAACGGGTTTTCCACACTCAGGAATTGGCTGCGAATAAGGAGAAGAACTCATCATCACCCCCCCAAAAGTAGTCAGAGGAGCGAAACACGCTTTCCACCCTTTCATAAGGCGAGGACGATGCATTACGGCAGCTCAATGGCGAGCGGGGCACTTGCACGACCCGGTGTTGGTCATTTTGGGGCAGGTCGCGTCCTGCTGCCTGCATTTTGTCCCTCTTGGACGAGGTCATTTGTTGCATTGTCGCACCAAGGCCGGGCCGGAGACTACGGACAGCTGGGTACAGCAGCAGCAGCACCGGCATCCCCTCTCATCGCTCCCAGAGCCAGAGGCGTCCTACGTGCGAGAAGGAGGTGTGTGCTGACCGACGCTCATGTTATGATGCCAGGAATCCTAGAGTTGGCGAGGGCCGACGAGCAAACGGGTGTGTCATGTCGGGCAGAGAATACGTGAGCAGAGCAGCGGCACTCTAACTTCAACACTCGTTTTTTGACTGAAAAGTTCTCAAATCTGAAGTTGCGCTTGTTCACTTTACTCTCTGCGCTTATCTTCGAGCACGCGCGAGCGAGCACCTTCCCACCTCCTGATCCCACCCACTAGTAGTTGGTGGTATTCGGCGCGACCTCAATATCTGCAGTAGCCCAATCTACGATGCTGGGTGAATACGGAAAACACAGGGGGAGACCAGGAAGCAAAAGAACAGCAGATACCTGGTATAATACCTGGTGGATTCGAATTGCACAAACCAACACAAACGAACATCTACGTACGTACGCACGTACGCTGTTTGATACTTGGTGTTTGCGTTCTGTTTTCGGAGAAAAAAAAAAGTCGGTACTCGTAAGGTACTCGTAGCAGCAGCAACAACAGAAGCAGCAGCAGCAGCAGCAGCAGCAGCAACAACAACAACAGCAACAACAGCAGTAGCAGCAGAAGCAGAAGCAGAAGCAAAGCAAAAGCAGCAGCAGCGGTAGTACCAGCAGCGGTAGTAACAGCAGCGGCAGGACACACGAGACCAGGGCCGGGTCAGCGTCGTTGTGCGTCCGTCTCGTTGATCAACACCCTGAAATCAGCTACCAGGT
>JAYJMJ010000289.1:8007829-8020424 GCA_036873875.1 Laminaria ephemera
GCTTGCAAAGATGAGTTTCGACGAAATCCTAGATCTCACAGCTGTTGTGTTTTTTTAATTTTTTTATAAAAACATGCTGATCTCGCCAACTCTGACTACTCATACTTCAATTACTTGCGTTGTCGCGCGGCAGCTACTTAGTATTACGTGTGCTTTGATGCCTTGAGGGCCGAGTGCGCTGTGCTGTGCTGTTCTGTTCTGTCCTTGTCGATGTAGTAGCTGTGGGTGGGTGTGTTTTTGTTTTAGCAGAAGAAGCAGGTGTACATACAAAATAAACGTGTCGTCTACGAACTTATCATGATACGGGTAAAATAAACGTACGTACGTACGAACTTTTTGTACTAGTATAACAGAAACCTGATAAAAACGCCCACAATATAAAAAAAATTGGAAATATATCGGAACAAAAATTGAAAAACGATATCTCGAAACACGAGTCAGAATCGAAAAACAGTAAAAAACGAGCGAGACACATCGAAAAAAACGAAAAAAACGATGAAAAGTGACGAAAATCGGGGGGGAAAAAATCAAAAGACGATTTTCCGAAACTCGACTCAGAATCGAAAAAGAGTCGAAGCTGAGCGAGAAAATCGAGAAAGACGTAAAATAACGACGAAAGGAAGGGAAACGAAGAGAAACAAGAAAAAAGAACACGAAGAAAGCAAACAACGCAAAGAATGCCGGGAACGTTCTCCAAGAAGAGGAGTTCGGCAGGCGTGTTCCACGTGGGAGCGCTGAGAGCGAAGCAGGTCCTTTTAATCAAGTGATTAAGGTTTTTAAAATAAACGGAGACAAATGTAATTATGTTTATGTAGCGTACCCCCACACCGCGGAGGTTTGTGTTTGAATCCTCTGCAAAATTTCTTCACACACAGCACTTGCGTATTATCGCAGAGCTGTATTACACATATTAAAACCCAGTGCATACATTGAAGGGAGACGACGTAGCCACAACACTACTTACCTAAGAACGGGGGAGCAATGCTGTGGCACGAACGCCAAAAAAAAGTCAATCAATTGTCTTCCCTTCCGAGGAGGGCATTTCAAGGTCGTCGATGTCATACAGCCCGTCCGACTCCTCCCGTTGTGGTTGTTCAGCGACCTTCTCTCTAAAACCATCCCCGTCGGACAATACGTCTGCGAAAGGCTCAGCGGCCATGTTCGGAACCCCCAACCCGCTCGCACCCTCTGCATCTGCCTCTTCGCTGTGCGATAAGCCTGTTTCTTGTGCCGTTTCCAAGCCACCGGTGTGCGATGCATCTTGTGCGGAACCGTCCTCCTGCTGATGTTGTGTCGCGTCATCCGGTGTCTCTGAAGATAACACCCCAACTGACCCGCTCTCAGCAGAACGATTCGCACCCCCTGCATCTGCTTCTCCGCTATATGATATGCCTACTGCTTCTTGTGCTATTTCCAAGACGCCAGTGCCCGACGCACCGTGCGCGATACCACCGTCCTCCTGATGCTGTTTCCCATCATCCGGGGTCTCCGAGGGCAACGCTCCAGCTAACCCGCTCTCATCAAAACGGTTCGCACCCTCTGCATAATTTCCGCTGTACGATATGACTGATTCTTGTACTGTTTCCAAGCCGCCGGTGTTTGACGCATCGAGGGCGATAACCTCCTGCTGATGTTGTTGTGTTCCATCATCGGGCTTTTCCGAGGACAACACCCTAACCAACCTGCTCTCGGCAAAACCGTTCGCACCCTCTGCATCTGCATCTCCGCTGTTCGATACGCCTACTACTTGTGCTGCTTCTAAACCGCCAGTGTTTGACGCATCGTGTGCGATAACTACCTCCTGATGCTGTGCCCCGTCATCCGGGGTCTCCGAGGACAGCACCCCAACTCCGGCAGAGTCGCTTAAAACCCCCGAGACCATCGGTGATGTGTTATCCGTTTCTCCTCCATCTGCGCCGTTCTGCTCTTCCGACAAAGCTGCAACACCAACACCGCTTTCCGACAAAGCTCCAATACCGTCTTCCGACAAAGCTGCAACTCCAAGACCGTCGCCTTCTTCGCGTTCCACTGCTCCCGATTCGGTGGTCCCGACGTTTTCGGGTGAAGGGTAGAGTCCGCCTAACCCTTCCTGCCCATTCACCTCATCATCCTGGCGCAGAAATATATTAACGGTATGTAGGAGGGAAAGAGAGACATAGATGAGGGGGCATGGTACTCTCGCCCGGAACGCGGTAGATACTATTTTACTTGAACACCGCGCGCCTTGAAGGACAGCAGGAAGGCGGATACGCGTCTGTAGTAGGCTCTATTAATGGCAAAGTAACATCTGAGCCAGATCCCCGACGGAGGCATGCTTAATTATCTATACCAACAAACCGCGTTTTGTCCGTTGCTTCGTTTACGGAGGCCACAACTGCGTCTATGGACAAATCTATCCTATATGCACCGGTTCCAACTTACACCAACACTGTCTAGACATAGTTTGTGCCTCACCTCTGCATTCGCATTATCAGCGCGTTCCCCCGGGTTCGCCGTCGACATCTGCGGTGGTGGGTTGATTTTTTCTTCGTTTACCAAGGATAGTGTATTTGGGTCGATTTCAGCGGATTCCCCCCGGCTCGCCGCCGATGATTTTGTTTGCGGAATGGGTTCCTCTTCGTTTTCCATGGGCAACGCAGCAGGAGCTTTAGACTGATCAGCGGGAGCAGCTGCGTCCTGGGAAATAAGCGGCACCGCTGGATTTTCAGGGACGTCGCTAAACGAGCCCAACATTCGCGAAAAGCGTGCTTGAAGGTCATCCACGTCCACCGCAGTGTCGATTCCTTCGATGTCTGGTTTGTAAGCATCCTTCCCTACGGGCTCCACTGGTTCCGTCGGCCCAACAGTGTCTGGTTCTGTAGAGTCGGTTGGCAGTAGCACCGGGACTTCTTCGGTAACCACACCGGTACCAGCGTCCGAAGAACGCGCTTGAAGGTCATCCACGTCCACCTCAGATTTGACACCTTCGGACTCGGACCTGCGAGCATCCTTCGCTACCAGCCCAACAGTGTCTGTCTCCGTAGCGTGGGTTGGCGGTAGCACCGAGACGTGTTCGGCTACGGCACCGGTATCAACATCCGAGAAGCGCGCTTGAAGATCATCCGCTTCTACCTCAGTGTCGATTCGTTCGAAGTCGGGTTTGTAAGCATCCTTCACTACCTGCCCAACAACAGTGTCTCGTACAGTCCGCCCAGTAGTGCCTGGTTCCGTCGGCGTAACAGTGTCTGATTCTGTCGGCCCAACAGTGTCTGGTTCTATTGAGTGACCTGGGGATTGCGCTGGGACTTGTTCAGTAACGGCACAGACATCAACATTCGAAATGCGCGCTTGACGGCCACCCACGTCTACCTCAGGCTCGATTCCTTCGAAATCGGATTTGTAAGCATCCTCCACTAACGGCCCAACAGTGGCTGGTGCCGTAGGGTCAGCAGTGTCTGATTCCGTCGGCCCAACAGTGTCTGGTCCCGCCGCCCCAACCGCGTCTGGTTCTGTAGAGTGGGTTATTTGCGGTAGCGCCGGGACTTCTTCGGTAACGGCACCGGGATCGACATTCGAAAAGTTCGCTTGAAAGGCATCCTCATCTACCTCAGTTTCGGTTCCTCCGAACTCGGGTCGGTCAGCATTCCCCGCTACTAGCCCAAGAGTGTCTGGTTCCGTAGCTTGGGTTGGCGGCAGCGCCGGAACTTCTTCGGAAGTGGCATTGGCGAAAGCATTCGAAAAGCGCGCTCGAAGATCATCCACGTTCACCTCTGTGTCGATTCCTTCTAAGTCAGGTTTGTAGGGATCCTCCGCTACCGCAACAACAGTAGTGTCTGGTTCCGTTGTGTAGGTTAGCGGTAGCGCCGAGCCTTCGTCGATAACGGCGTCGGCGGCAACGACATCACCCCCTTTCGTGGCACCCCCGTCCTTCTCTCCGCCGATCTGGCCATCATCATCGGCCGTGGGTGCTTCCGGATCGACACCCTGTTTTTTCACTTCTAGCGCGTCGGATTTCCCGTTTTTCACTTCTGGGACGTCGGATTTACCGTTTTTCACTTGTAGGATGTCGGGTTTTCCGTCGCCGTCGTCGTATTTGTCGCTGCTCCGTGCATCGACCACGCCGCTCGGAGGGGATTCCTCCACAGACGGCGACGTGGCTTGTTGCAAATCGATCGGTCTAGTGGTGGTGGAGCTTTCCATGACGGTGGATGACCCGATTGTGATGTCACTACTGTCCGCGTCCGTCGACAAATTGGAATCACCACCACCATCGTTCTGATCCGTTCGTGCCGCGACGTCGTTAATATCCTCCTCGTTTGGCCGGCCCGGCTTTCCTATTGCGGAAACATCTGGCCCTCCTGACTCGGAAACATGCGATGCATCCACTATCTCGGACACCGACTCAGCGGCACCCGTTTTATTGTCGCCACGAGCGGATGGCGCGCCTTGATTATCGTCTCGTGAGCTTTGTGCGGGGTCGGTGTCTGGCTCTGAACCCAAACCAGCGGAGACACCGGTGCTGCTGCTAACGCTGTACTCGTCATTTTGATACGCTGAGTCGGTAGCCGGTAATTCCTCTGGTTGTTGAGTATCGCTATTCGCTGGTATTTGTGATTGCATTGGCGGCGAAGCAGCAGCATTTTGGTCGACGGAGTATTTTTTTTCGGGAGATTCGGGGACTGGCAGTCGGCTGCTGGAGCTCGAAATTTCTCCTACGCTCCTTTTGCTGGTACTGGTGCTTGTACTCATTGCGTCTTCTCCCGTGTCTCTACGGCTGCTGCTTCTCCCGCTTGCGCTGCTGGCATTGTCGCTGCCGGTGGTGCTGCTGCAATTGAAGTCGTCATCATCGTCGTCGTCATCGACCTTGTCGACACCGACCTTGTCGACGCCGACCGGCAATGCCTCGGGTTCATCAACAACCCTGGACGGCGGAGACGGGAGAGGACTCCCTTGCACCGTTTCTTTATCGCTGTTTCCGTCTTCACTGTCCGCCTCCTTACCCTTGTCACAAAGAGGGTCGTTTTTGTGTGACAACTCGTTGTGAGGAAGAGGCTCGTTTTGTTGTGACAACTCATTGTCACAAAGAGAGCTGTTTTTTTGTGGCATCTCGCCCCGATTTTCAATTGTCGCCGGAGAAGAAAGAGGGTCAGAGTTATCATCCTCGACGTCATCATCAAACTCGTAGCTCACATCGCTATCTGTTTCGGGACGTGCTTCTTCTTCTACATCTTGACATCGTTTGACGTCGTCGTCGTCTGCGCTGCCGCTGACCCCCGACTTCAACGACCCATCCCGATTCACAGCGCTCGGAGAACGCACGAGGTTGTTATTACCCTCTACTGGAAAGCTCGCTTCCACCGCTGGCGCTTGGGGTTGGTCTACCCCTACCCCACCACGCGAATCAATGTCTCCAGCAAGTTCAATATATGGGGTCGTTTGGTTGAGGTTAGGGTCTCCGCTATCTGCGGCCGCGGTGTCCATGCGTTCCGTTGTGTCACCGGCCCGTGCGGCTGCGGCTGTAGACGTGTCGCCGCTAGCCTGGCAATCGCTGTCTTCAACGCTGACGGGTTTGACTGAACCTCCATCGGTGTATTCTACTCCGCCGTCTGACTTGCTTGCCACCCCGCTTCCGTCCGCGTTCTCGCCCTCGAAGACCCCGGTTGTTGTCCCCAGAGAAGGGCTGCCCGCCTCCTCCTGAGTAACATCCGTGCTCCCATCAACAACTCCCGTGTCTTTTGACGACTGTCCGTCTCGAGGAACACTCGGGCTCCCATCAGCAATTCCCGGGTCTTGTGGTGACCGTCTGCCAACATCCCCCCCGATCCCTTCGTCCGTAACAGCACCGCCATTTATCGGTGTACCTTGTGGATTGCCGCCAACATCGCATTCTTGCAGATCATCGCTCTCTTCCGGACGAACGGAAGATTCGTCGCCCGCTGGTATGGAAGGTCTATCGCCCACCATTTTTTCGTCAACGGTGGAGGGTAGTGATTCATCTCCCGGAATAGGGGCTATCGGTTCCGGACCCCCGGCTGGTGATGCCTCCTCCGACGGCGGTGGCACTCTCTTGACGCTAACGCCGCTGCATACGTCTTGCACGAGATTGAAGGGAACGTCAAGCGCTGCCGCTCCCCCCGAAGTCATCAGCGCTTGGAGATCGGACGCAGCCTCTTTTAACGCCACTCCCGGATCAGCGACCGTTTCGCCTCCGGAAGGGAGGGTAACGCTGAGCATCACCATAAAGCCGAGGCGCGGGGTAGGGGGTGGTAGACGTGTGTATGAGACAGGTTGCACGAGCATAAGTATTTGGTCATCGATCTTATTGTAGATCGTTCTATCGGAAATCGAAAGCCGAGTCTAGAGACCTCTGATCAAAGGGCCGCAAGTACTCTGAGACGATCGAGCCCGATTCGGTCGGAATCCGGGTTTAAACCTCGTGAAACCACGTAGAAAACAGAGTGCCGGATCAAATTTTCGGGTATCAAAATTCTCTCGAAAGAGATGGCCTTACAGTGGGGAAAAAAATAGAGCATGCGCAGACATCTCCTCGTTCACCCGTTAATGCACTGTATCCACGCTCGGCAGATGGTGCTTAAGACTAAGATGTGCCGGTACTTGATGCCCATGATGTCGATGACGTCCCTTAGCACGGCCGACCTCATATCCGCCCCTATCTTGAAGACCGGACGAGTCTCTTCGAGCGTCTTGAGACACTGTGCGATGAAACGTGGGAAACGACAAGAGCCCGTAAACAATAATGTCACCGGGCGGGCCGCAGGACGGGACGCTTGTTTTGGGTATATACCTTAGTGAGCGAGTGGTTCTACCGTCGCAGTTACTCGCAATTCTCACCGGGAGGTCTTACGCGTGTGCTGGACAACAATTCACGTATGTTCAACGATTTCGTTGTTTTCAAAAGTATCCTGTCGTATTGGCTCCCTCGAACATGGAAATTAATTCATGTCTTGAATTAGTATGAATTCATAAAATTTCACCCCCCCTATATATAAATTAATTCGAAGCTGTCATCTGATATGTAAGAAAGTACGCACAAGGTGCGGAAGTCCGCCTCAAAAGTGGTTCTTAGTAGGGTGCAGCTCACCCTTCATGCGACTCGCCGAACACCTCACGGCGCTTCCTTCGCGCTTGGTGCACGCGATGTCTGCCTGGTCGGTTAAAACCCGACATGCCCCGTCCCGGCATTGTAGGGATGCGAGGGTCAATGGTCATATGACTACGGCTATGCATAAAATGAGTACATCCCCCCCTATATAGCAATAGACATATCACCTCTGTACCACTGTTTTGAGCTTCCTTCGTTAACAGCAACAACGTGTCCGCTTCGTCGCGGCCTCATAATAAACCACAATAAAAGGGGACAAGATGAAAAAAAAACATAGATAGTACTTTGTAATGCGGGGACGGAGATTAAACTTATTCATACTGCAATAATTCAAGACATTAATCAATTTACACCCTCGAGGGAGACGATATCGACACATGCCTAGACCTCTCTAAATCTTCCATGCACGTGGCTTACCGAAATAAAACTCACCGCGGCCGGGTCTTGCGCAGTCACAGTGGAAATCACGTCGCGGCACAGGTTCGTCTCGCGCTCCACGCAGAACATGATCGCCCGCATGTCAGCTATTTGCTTGAAGGCGTCACCCTGCAACCATTTCGAGCCGTTTGTTCGAGCCGTTTTTACAGAATACGACGGTGGTGGTGGCGATTTTGAGAACAAGGCATCAAGCGGGCGCGGCTTTTTTTTCGTGGTTAACCATTCTAGCACCGCACTCTTGTTGTGGAGACGAACCACTTGGGATTAGACTACTGTAGGAAAACGTTGACAGTTGGAAAAATATTAAAAAATTTGCGTCGCTGTGGGTATAATACCTTCACACGGGTGATCGATTTCACCTCGGCCTTGTGCTCCTAAAAATGTAAGACTCTCTTGGTGCCGCAAAACCCGGGTACCTCGCATAGCCCGGGTATAGTGGTGGCTTCTCTATAGTGCCGGTATGTGCCAGCCGGAAATACCGGCACTACAGCGGCAAACGGCACTACTCCGCATACTGCCACTGCTGGTCGTTCCCATCTGTGCCAAGCGATTTCACAGGCACTGCAGCGGGCAACCGGTACTACTCAACCGGCGCTATAGAGGGACCTCTCCTTGTATACACACCCCTACCTGACGGTATTTGGTGAGGGTCTCCTCAAACATATCGTTGGCCCACTCCGTCTCTCTTTCCAGGAGAAGACGCGCCAACCCCTGGCACTTCTTATCTCCCTCTGCGCGAGCCTCAAAGATCCTAATGTCCTTGGCGACGGCACCTGCCCCGGCCGCGAAGGGGTCAACGCCGGCCCACACCATACACACCTCCGCCCTGGCTAACAACTCCCGCGCTTTAGTAGGATTCTTGTCTTTCAATATGGCGGACGCTGCGTCCGCGCGCAGACGATCGCCATCCTGACCGGCCCGTCTTACAGCCAGTTCTTTCGGGGACGCGGCTGCCCCTACGTTCACCTTGCCGATGGCAACGACGGCCGATGTCGTCCATCTTCCTAGCTTAATCCGGGTGTACTGATCGTCAGCGTCGAGCATGAGTCGTAGCGCGAGGTCGTACTCTCGTCCGTCTAGAGCCGGTGCCACCCCGCACATGACAACGTCTCCAGCCACGCGAAACCGAAAGTTGTGGAGATCGACCAGAATTTTTTGCGCCAACTCGTCTGCTGGCACAGCGCTGTTGTTGTCGCCGCCTCTAATTCCTACTTTTTTGGCTGCGTCAACAGGCTCACGTTGTTGATCATTTGATCCGGATACACTACTACCGGCTTGTGTTGCTTCCAGCAGCAGGTCTTCTGCTTTCTGGAGCTGGTCCGCAACAGCATCAAACTTCCCGTTTCTGTGCAACGATGTGCACGTTAACAGTAAATCTTCTGCTTCGGTTATGCTAGCCTCCGCGTGGGTAGTTGCCGCAGCCGCGAGCAACCCTACATCGCGGAAGAGTTTCGCCGCGGCCGATAGCGCACGAACTGCTCCGGCGGAATCCCCCGTCGCTTTAAGCTCTCTCCCCTCTCTCGTCAACCGCTCGGCTTGCGATTTACCCGCCGCCGTAGCTATCCGTGTTGTGAGCTCTTCCGCTTGCCGAACAACCTCTTCCCTATCGCCGCTCGAATCTTCTCCTTCTTCGGTGCCGTGACCGGCCCACCACTTGAACCTCATGGAGGCAGACGCGGCAGCTATTCTAGCATCTTCGAACTCTCCCCTCTCGAGAAGCGTTAACGCCGAGGCTCGATCCATGTCACCTGCGGCGCGCACTCTCAACAACACCGCGGTCTTCGCCCCATCTTCTCCGCCTTGGAAAAGCGCGCAGCTCGGAGGGCGCAAGGATAACGGTCGCTCGACAACCAGCATGGATCGCTTCTGCAAGCACTTGCCGACCAGGCTTTCTGCTTCCGAGTAGCGGCCTTTCTCTAGCGCCTCGGCGGCGTTCTCGACGAGGCCCACGAGGCAGTGTATGCGGGCCGCTTTCGACAATCGCGCCAGGTCCGCGGAACGTTCGTAGACCAGGGAAGCACTGGAGAGAAGGGTGCGGGCGCTTTCGAACTGTCCGTGGTCCACGACCTGATTTTTATTATTTCATTTTTTTTCGGTTCGATTGTTTTAATGGAACGGTCGAAACGAAGTCCTAGTTAAACAAAATCAGAGTGGTTAATCGTTTAATCGAGCGGTCGAAGCGAGGCTCGGTCAAACCCGTCAGCGTTGGTAGTCATTTGGTCCGGCCGTCGAAGCGAGTCCCGAAAGAAAACACCAGCATGGTCAATCTTTCACTGTTGGGGGGAGGCGGAATATCATCGTCCACTACGAAACTGCTGTAAGTTTCTGTTTGCATGATCGGGGTTCGGGGTTGTGGCACCCACGTGGTAGTAGTGGAACGCATGCCTTTGAGCCGGTGGGCATGTGGTAACCCACCTGGTTTAGTCTTTCTCGGGACGTGAACCGAATAAAGTTGCTCTTCTTCTGTCTCTAAGCAACGAACACGTTAGTAACAACAAGGACCTGCTCAATAGGCTAACCTGCCGGGGGATTCTCTGCGTCTCCTACCCGGGTCACCTCTCAAAACCAAAACAAAAAAATGATCCAGCGTAGATACCAAGGCACTCTGTTGGGGTTTGCCCGTAGTGCTACACTGCACACCGCGTCGACGCTTGTTTGCGAATTGTGTGGCAGGAGTTAAAAAACGAACCAAGTGTATTTTCGGTGAAGTTACCTGAGCAAGGTTCTCCAGCGAGGCATCCGCTGCTAAGCAGTCTAGACGGGATTCCACCTTCACAGCTCTCTGCCCATCTCGTCGACTGCGCTCCGGTTGAAAAATCGTGTGTGAAGATGTGGTTTCCATGCCAAGGCGTTCATAACAAAATAATACACCGGACGCAAATGCAAGGACCTGGGTCAGTTACCGGCTTTCGTCCTAGGCGAACGCATGTACGTTCAAGTCCGAAGAACAGCAAGTTCAACGACCGCGGCAAAGCTATCGATAGCTAAACAAGCCCAGCATGAATCTGTGCAAACGCGTGTATGAAGGCAGAGACGCGTCAAGCCGTATCGGGGAAAAGGTGTGCACGTTCGACCGCTCGAGAGTCCTGGTATGGCATTCATGTTCCACGCAGCACTCGCGAAGCGAAACAACATGAATAGAGAGAGACATTTCGAGCCCCTTGGACGACGTTACTTGACAACCATTGCTTGTCGACCACTCATATGACTCATTTATTTTTTGTCGACCAATCACAGGACTCCTTTATTGTTTGTCGACCAATCACATGACTCCTTAAAAAAATTCGACTTATAGGAAAACTGCGGGCACGATACGGCTGTCTAGTGCTTGTTCCACGTTAATACTGTAGCAAACTTCGAGTACATGTCTTTCCTCAGGCGAGAAATCACTTCATCGCTACTACGGCCAACCTAACCGCCCGCGATTGCCCCGTAGGCCACCCCAGGTAAAACAACCATGCTCTGGCCTTCCAGATATGGTGGCCGGTAAGCTCAGTGCTTTTAGCATGAGATATATGAGCACTCCGTTACGGTCAAAAATACGCGAAACAGGAAGGAGATAAGACAAGCAAAAAACTTTTTATGTAGTGCATGGAAGAAACGTAATGAGCGCCCAAATGTTGGAGGTGTCTCTATTAGGAGCAGGAACGGCGCTCCGTCTCGAAAGGGATGCGTGGTCAATGGTCAAATGACTAAGGCAAGCAACAAATGAGTACGCCCCCCCCTACACATTTTGTTGTATATTCTTCCTTGCGCGAGCGTAGCGGGCGGAGTCAGCCGCCCGCGGAGCGGAGCCCTTGTAGATATCATACCATACTACCAATTACAACTCCTGTACAGCAGCAGCAATAGCATTCATGCTCATAGGTAACCTGGTCTGCGTGTTATCGTACGCGACAACGGCGCAGCAATGAGTACGATACAAGTACTGCTTGTACAGAGTAGCGGTCCCTCTATAGTGCCAGTTACCCGCTTTAGCGCCTAGTCACTCGCTTGGCACAAATGGGAACAACCAATAGTGGCAGGATGCGGAGTAGTTCCGGTTGCCGCTATAGTGCCGGTATTTCCGGCCGGCACATACCGGCGCTATATACATAGAGGGACACTACATACAGAGTAGTGGGGCCTATATAAGGCGGTATGGTGAGAAGGAATTTTGGCCGCCTTATATCGAGAGGCCGCCCTATTCGTATAGGCAGTTGTATTCAGAGTTGCAGTCGTGCCAATCGATCTCAACCGCCCTATATCGAGTGGCCGCTTTATTCGAACCGCCTTAGATACGTAGGCCCCACTTCTCTGTACTGTCGGCGTCCCCGATGGTCTAGTGGGCTAACCTCGTAACCACTAGGGTCGATTTCGGAGGTTCGAGCCCCCCCGAGTGCATACTCGTACTCGTAGGGACTTTTTCTTGTGCATAAAAATGAACTTGCGGAAAGCGCGAGAGCGTGAGTTAGCAAACTTCGATGAAACTTGACGAGCGTTGGAAATGCTGAACCCTCTGCGCGCTAAAAATGAAGGCACGTACGTCCTGTGACCACGGCTTGTCCAGAAGCAGGAAAGTAAAAGTGAGATAAAATACAACAGATAGTGGCTTGAATTAAACAGTACCAGGTAGTTGATTGCATACCTCTTGTGAGTGTCCACCTACCAAACCTCTTCACATTCGCATAAAAACTAGATAGGGTACCACAGTAGTACTAGGCTTGAATTTTGACCCGGTTGTACAAATTACCGTGCATAAAATCATCCCGTTTTATTTTATTTTTTATTATATTACAGGATGCAAGAGCGCATTAAAAGCCGTCTTCCTTTCTACAGTTGTTTGTATATCTCATGTGAATGTCCACCAACCAAACCTCTAACATTCACATAAAAACACCATGTAGCCCCCGTAACAAACATTTTGTATTGTTACCATACATAAAAGTATCCCCATGTAAACCCCAGTGACCCGGTTAGAAAAACAGTCAGGAATTAACACCATTGACTAACACTCAGAACTTCCCGAAACATGCGAGCAGTTAATGCGACCTAAACACGACTTACAACAAACCC
>JAYJMJ010000289.1:8039857-8050831 GCA_036873875.1 Laminaria ephemera
GTAAGCACTTATCACCCACTTTATGACCTACATAAATATGATTCCAATTCTTCCGTACGCACAAAACTCATATTCCCTCTGCATCGCTGTGCTCCCCAATGGGAATATTATGCTTTTACTTCGAACTGCAAAAAGTCGCTCACACAATTTCCAAATAGTTCGTCCTCAAAAACGTGGGTGCAGTTGTACAGGGGTTCTAGGGACAGCCATCATGGAACTCCATACACTACAAATAGTATATTAACTCTAAAGAGGCTTTGCGAGCCAAAAACTAGACCGTCAACCGACAGCTTAGTTCCACAGAGCCGCATAGTAACAGAGCAGGCTGCACAGAAATAGTTGAACAACATATCCGTAACCCCTTCGAGAAATCAGAGGGAAAAAGTGAAGACAAAAAAATTACGATCACAGCATCGACCACTCCGCTTGGTTGGTCGGTGAGCAGCTAGCAACCGAATCACAAGAACGCGAGGAACACGACAATACCTGCGCTGCTGCGCACTCACACCACCACGGATATCCATAATCCATACCGACTACAGCAAGGTACCGCACCTATAAAAAGGCGACTCGCCCTATATAGGTACTATTCGGCCGTGTGGCGAACATAAGAGCGCCGACTTTGACGGTTGGAGCTGCGAGGGCACTTGTGTTCTACCGTGTGCCCCTGTCGTGCATTTACTCGGGAAGCGTGACGCCCAGCTCAACAGCATTTCATCAGGATCTTCTGCGATAGAGCGCAGCTGTGGAGCAATATAGACAGTACCCGATGAACCAAAAATGACGCGTACATGATACTACCTATATTAGGGGACTCCCTTGTATAATCTCCTATCAATATTAATACGTAGTCGTGTCAAGCCAATTTAGGTCGCCTTATAACCGTACTCGCCTTATAAAGTACCAGGTATGCCTTATAACGGGACCACCACTGGTACCAGGAATCTTGTTGTGGTCGCTACCTCTAGGTGCCAAAAGGGCATATAAGTTGAGGTACCAGCTCGGAGTTGGTGGAGGAATTTTCAGATTGAGTGTAGGTGGTTTTAGAAAGTACCTGGTACCAGGTAGTGAGGTCTAGGGTAAGAGAGCAAAGGGCCCTTTAGAACTAACTGTAACCACAACAACCGACTTGGAATTAGTATAGGGTGATGTTTGCAGTGTAGTAAAAGTTAACATCGCGTTTTCAAGATTCAAGCAGAATCTCCAGATTCATGAAGCAGAACGAAGGCCGAAAACTGCCAAAAGTTGACAACCCGCGCCCGAAAAAAACTATGAAACCACAACGACTCGAACGTCACAATTCGCCGTGTTAGGAAATGTCAGCAACGCTTGCTGCACCAAAAAGCGCGGCATCGTTTTCGTTTTCGTTTTAATTCCCCTCGCTGTGCGATTGACTGCCTGCCTTAGCGCCGTGCCCGTGAAAAATAAAATGTTCGTGCACTAAAAATCGGCTAAAAGTCATCAAAATATGTAGGGTGACGATTTATTTCTCGGCGAGAAAGAACAATTAAACAACGATCGTAACATCGTAACGGTATTTTAAACGCACCAGGCAGATACTACGGTATACCATATTATAATATTATAGGTACGTTGTATTTTTGCAGCAGCGCAATGTTACGTACCAGGTATATAATCGATACAGCAGTAAGCGAGTACTCGTACTCTGTACCAGGCATATTATAACCAGGTACTGCTGTACCTTATACCTGGTATTATATACTCTAAATACTCTTCAAATACAATCAACAAAATACTTTACCTAAAACCAAAGTCTGTTACTGGTGTACCAGGTACTTCGTATATGATACTGCATAGGTTAATGAGTGGCGAGGGCGGTGATCGAGCAATGCCACCCTCGGGCCGTTTCACGCTTTGGCAAAATACAAAAACAATCTTCGTCACGCTGCCAACTTTTTCACGACAACATAAAATACCAGTAGGGTTTAGTACTACAGCGGTTGGCTGTTGCAAGCACAGCACCAGTTTACGCCGCAATATGTTGCGCTGCGATCATTATCAGGGTTACTACCGTAGGTTGTAGTACCACCGCTGTTGGCTGTTGCAGCACAGCACCATTTTATTTCACAGTATGATAGCTTTTAGTTACATCAGATGTACGAAACAAAAAAATCTCACGTAGACTAGTTTCGTATTAATAGTATTATAATAGTAGAGTAGTCTACGATGTCAGTGTTTTTCTGTCCCATATTCTTTGTGTGGCACCGGATACCAACGACTGCTGCTACTCTCTCTTATCGTTTGTCTCTCCGTGCATATAGGAATCTGCAAGCTTCCTCTTTGTTTCTGCCCCTCCCCCAAGTGCCTGCCGCAACTTCAAGAGAGACGGCTTACCGTATAACATGAAGACAAAAAAAAACCTCAGACGAAAATTCGAGCTGATTTTCTCGACAACGGGAAAGTATCATACACACGCCGAGCGATGCATCTACGGACAGATCCCGACGAGATATTTTCAAATCGACCATTTTCGTTGTGTGTGCCCCCCTGGTTTTGGAGGAAACAGGCTCGGAAGTTCATCCCTCATCCCTCGGGGGGGGTTAATAGGCGTGTTTGTATACGTTACGCTCTGCTCTCTCCTGAACGATGATATAGATTTGATCCATTGGCTGATTCTTGATTGAATATACCCAACAGGCGCGCCGAGCGTCTGTCTACGTAACAAGTACGAGAGATGTGGCTTGTGGTGTCTTCCCGGCTTAAATCGGCGCACCCACTACTGTCTGTATATGACACTGACCTCGCCGCTATATATATATTTCCTCGCTCTCTCCCCTCTCCTCTCACTCTCGACGTGAACATCACCACGCACCATTTTCATACAACTACTAGTATAATTGTAACAGGTATTATTATTATTATTTTTCCCCTCCGACGATGTAGCGTAGATGCGGTTCCGATATAAGTCGAATATCCTTCCGTAAAGCAGTAGTATCTCTCAGGTATTGTTTACCAGAGAGGTACAACAAACCAGCCATCACTCTCAGGTACTATCACACCTGGTACATCGGATGACGAGAGGAAGGAGCGCGTCCACCATCACCCCAAAGTCCTTTTTATCTTTGGTATACATGTACCAGTACCTGGTACTACGGCTACCATTTTTACGTTTCCAGCGGACGATTTCGCTGCTGTGAGCACAATGCACAATCTGTTCGTATTAATGTTTCCAGCTGACGATTTCGCCGCTGCGAGCACAAGATGCACAAATCTGCTTGTACGATAGGAACTCGTGTACAAGTGACAGTGCAACGCTTGGACCCCCCCCCCCCCCCCAATACCCAACCCCTTGCAAGACATCAGTACGTTGAAGCACTAGTACCGTATAACGCGAAGATAACACACTACCCTGGTAGCTTATAAACCCCCCTGAGATGATTTTCCGAGCCAATTTCCTCCAAAACCAGGAGGGCACCGACAACGACAATGGCTGCTTTCGGAAAATCTCGCCAAGATCTTTCCATAGACGCATCGCTCGGCGTTTGCACTATCCCCGTTGTCGAGAAAATCGGCTCGGAAAATATCGTCCAAGGGGGGGTGTTATCTTCCGTGTTATATCATACCTGGTACGGATTATCCCTTCGGGTCCCAGGTAGCGACCTAAAAAACGACAAGTACGTGCGGTATTATCACCCGGGTAGGTGTTATCATCCGGGTGTGATAGGAAGCGCGTCCAGCAGTACAGCTGCCATTATGGTGCGCGTGTGTCGTGCAGCTCCTTACGTTGCAGTTCGGACGCACCCCCTGCCTCAATCGCCGGGGCTGCTTCATATAACCGACACGTTTTTTCGATACTGTTTCCCTCCAAGTCCTTCGTAAAAGGGGTTGATCATGTGATATCATAGACTCGACCTCAACGCAGGACGGGTGTGCACAAAACTTCCTGCTACTACGTATTAATAGTAGTCTTATTGGTCGAGGCTGGGCTTTCAGCCGCCTGGGCTTTCTCGGAAACACGCCACCAACACACGCGCGACTGACTGCCCCTGCCGACCTCGAGCGCCCCACAGGGTTGGGGTTAGGGATAGGTCTGCGATGAGGTTAGTCTGGGCCGACGTGCAAGGGTGAACTTGACCGCAACGACCGGCATGAAGTTCGTTGCATGTCCGTCCTGCATTCAGGGGGAGCCGGGTTCATAGGGTCTTCGACATGAACGCCGCGACACCAGTACAATAGCACGGGTATCATAATCATAGGGGAGGAGGCCTGGTTGGGTTTTCTCAACGCACACATGGACTCGAGAAACCTGAAAACGTTGTCGCTGCTGTTACAAACCCCGTCTTGCACAGCTCCCACTACGTACGTATGATAGCTATATACTCGTCAAATTACAATACGCAGACGCCGCCGGGTATGGTTGTCGACCGTCGGCAAGTATTTAACGGGTATGATATCATATCATCGTCGATCGTCCGGAAGTATTTTGCTTTACTCGCATACCTGGCATGAAATTACTTTACATATACCAGTACAACGTATACTCTCTCGTACAGACAGCAGTAAATATTTTCAACAGGTTTAAACGTGACTACACAGCACATTTTTTAACAGGTTTAAACGCGACTAAACAGCAAATAAGCAAAAACATGAACTTGAAACTTGCGACATTTAACATACCTGGTTGTTGTTGTTCTCGCATATTTTTTTTATTTTATTTTTTGCTGATCACATCAATTATCTTCGCACTTTTACTTTCTCCTTCTCCCTCCCTACTCGTAAATCAGATCCGGGGGGGTCACTTAGCAGGCTCCTCTCCCCCCTCCCCACCACGGTACGCGCCTTCATTTTTTTATCGCGAGAAGAATTCAGAAATTTCTTCCCTCGTCGACTCGCATCGAATTGTGCTTACCCACGCTATAAAGCGCTCTCGGCAGTTGGTGTCTCAGAAAAAGAAATCTCATCGAGATTCGAACCCGTGACTCCAACCTTAGTAGTCTTCGAAGTTAACCACTTTCGACCACCGGGGCATTAACTCTCATAATCAAGTCCGTGGTTACAGGACAGGCTCCTGGTATATATACTCGTACGAGTATACAAAAAAAATGTATCAGGTATGGATACATCGGGTCACAAAATACAAAATACGTCATATACCTGGTACGTATATATCGAAAACAATTCGACCAGTTGGCCAGTTGACACGTGGAACTCTTGCTGGATAGCAGGGAACTTCGAAATAATGATGCGCCGATTATTACGTACTGCCAAGCTGACCAAGAGAGAAAAGCGAAAGAGTCCGTAATACTGCCACTAGTGCCACTACTGCTACATGCTGCCGCCATGTTTCCGGTTTTGATACGTACGACTACTGAAACCAGGTACCTCCAATACTCGAATACTATGATATGAATATCATATTTTGCCATGTCCCAGAAACTATATATACGAGGAACAGCAGTAGCAGCACCAGGTTGTATGAATGGAGTGTTTATTTGTGCTGTATTATATGTAAAAAAGATTGGAGGAAAGTAAAAAAGATTGGAGGAAAGGAGTGTTAATTTTTTTTTTTTTTTTTTTTTTTTATCCTCCGGCGGAGTGTTAATGTTTTGTGCCGTATCATATAATATGTATGCCGCCGCTGTGCGCGAGAGCTGTGCGCTCTGTCCCAGCTCACACCTCGACCTCACCCAGCCGGGACTCGATACGTCACCATGCGTCTCCGCATATGATATGTTTTATGTTTACGTATGATACAATACGCCAACCAGCTACAAAACTGCAAGATAAATAACGAAAAGGAGAGAGTGAGATACAAGACCTCTTCAGAGTAACAATTACCAGTATACGTGTTCGTAGCGCCTCCACGTCGCCTGGGTGTGCCTGCTGTTTATGTATAATACAACTTACAGCCCTGCTGATATGGTCTATCATAGCGCGCTGCGCCTCTGTGCACATAATATCGTATAAACCACACGTATTTACTACACCTACACGAATAGACTTTACCAGGTACTCACTATCAATACTCGTACTCGTATACATACTATATGTGTCCTTGATGTAAAGAATACCAGTATGATAGGAGTGAATAGACGAGACTAAGGACTAGACTACATATCATATCGTATCGTGCACCTTTTTCTTCTTTAGCCCCAGGCGGGGTACTAAACGTACCAGTACGTAGATTAAAGACCTAAATACTGCTGTACGAACATTAGCTTACGTACACATGATATATAGCAGATAGGGTAGTCGGTCGTAGTCGGTCAATACGTCAAAAACTCTTCACCCCTTCGAGTAAGAAGCACCGACTATCACACAAACTGCAAGCCCAAGGGGAAAAAGAAAAAAAACAACTTCTGCGAGTGCATGTATCACACTGGTATGATACCGAACAGCGCGCTCTGCACTCAGCAACAAGCAGAACACGCACAACGCACAAGGAGCTTCTCGTACCCACGTATACGTCACGTCGTTCGATACCCGTATGATCCCAACACGGCATATATACGATACGTACACGACTACTGTAATACCTGGTACACAACACAAGTAAAGCTGAGTATCGACCACTCTACTGGTCGAACTCACAGCTGACGTATTTGAAACAACTATTACCAGGTACTCGTATATTATACGTAAAAACACTATTAACAGTACCACCCTGACGTAATAACAGCATACGGCAGGCTCTACGTACCACGCACCAACGCTACGTATACGTATAATATGCACGACGACAGCAGCAGCAGCAGCAGCAGCAGCAGCAGACAGCAGATACGAAGCCCTCACCCCCACCCCAATTTTCGCACAAACAAATACGACGCGAGTACGTCAGAGTACGTACATAAACACATTGACGACGTAAACTTGATGTTTGTCGTTACTCCTTCCTGCGTTCCCTTCTTCCCTTCTTCTTTCTTTCCATTTTTCTCTCTTTTTTCTTTTTTCTTAATTTTTTTTTTTTTCTTCTCTTATTCTTTTCTTCTCGCAGATATATTCTGGTGTACTGGCTTGCATATGTCCGCCCTCGTATTCATTGCGGTTGGCATTGCATGGTCAAGTCACCTTTTGCTGTATTTGCAATGTGTTTTTCTGTCTTAGTTTGTGACCACAGAGCTAGTCTCACTATTAATATTAATAGGAGGCATCGGCACGGACACTGGTTGCGCTGAATGTAGATGGGTGGAAATATCAGTATAAATGTGAAGAACACACCATACACTGCCATAACTCCTTCAGAACTTCTGCACCCACGTTTATGGGGACAAACTACTTGGAATTAATGTGGGTATACTTTCGCAGTCGTATACCAGGTATATATGAAAGCAGGGTCAGTGAAAAAAACAAGCTGAGCAGGGATCATTGACAGCCAATAACCAAGGTGAACAACCATAACGCTTTCCCGCAAAGGGCAGGCAGGAGACAGGGTCTCGTTCCTCGCCTTGCAAAAACAATGACATTTTGGAATCAGGAATCAAGCTAAAAGACCAAAGCTTCTACCTGGTACTTCGTATTTAAGTCAGGTACTAAAATAATGTGAGTATTAATTATCTGATATAAAAAAGAGCGATTCGCACCCTCTCGGGAAACTCGGACTTTTGACTTCTTTATGGCTACTCATGCACCCACTTACTCGTATTATACCAGGTACACATCATATCATACGCTCGTAGTGACAATTTTTTTTAACATTAATATTCAATGCGAAAATTCAACGTCCTTTTGAGATTTCACAGATAGAAAACATGACGAAAAAGAAGGGACGATTGCAGCATCCATCAGTCAGGGGTCGCGCGTCGCGCGGCTCCGTAACGTGTTTTGGTGGCATGTTTCCGAAACCAGGGCTTGAAATTGTTTAGTGTTTGTTCTCTACGATACATACATATATACCTGATACTACATTGTTACGACATGTGCACCAGCACTGCTCCTCCTATGGCTGCGAGCTCACACTGTGACAAACGGCGCACTTTCCCACTACCTGGTCGCTAAAGCTGGGTCCTGAAGGCCCGAGGCCCAAACGGGTTGCGGGTAATTGCGGTGTTGGGTACTATCGCAAGCGCCAACTACGTTCGTACCAGGTACTGCAATTTGGACGTCGGGACAAATCTCCAAATGCATGCAGCACACACATACTGCTGTACATATTCGTAGACAAGTCAAAGTTAGTGTCACCAGTATAATAAGGTCGCTCGAGTGGGGTGGCGACCACGCGCCAAAAGAGTTTGCTCCCGCCAGCGAGCGCCGTTGCCGTGGGTTGTGGAAACCGGAAACGTTCAAAACTTCCAAAACTTCGTCCCACAGGCAATAGCCAAAACAGCTGTGGGAGTGCGCCCCGTCCTCTGCTCAATTTCCGGGGATCCACTTCTTGATGATGCAACACATTATAGCAACATCTTCATATGATGGATGACCGAGACGCAACATGTGATAGATTGTGAAAGCAAATTGCCAAACTTCGTGTATACGAATAGAATGTGAAAAGCAAAATGCCAGGCTTGGGTGTAGTTTACTCTCGGACTTCTGGTGGTATGTACACATTCCAAGTCGTAATAAAAAGGCAAGAATAGTGGAAAAGGCGAAATTCTGGGCGAAAAAGACAGCAGTCAGACAGAAGCGGCGGTATTGATGACGCAAAACAGACGCAAAAACAAAAACACTGCAATAAACAGCCTGCGTATCGAAGTCAGTCCTGGCTTGCGCTGCACTGAACTGCTTTTGAGCGTGCGATGATACATGCTCCACATGATAGGTCCTTGTCGCTGGGAGCAGAGAGACCTCGAGTGTACCCGTCGGCGTTGTTGTTGTCGTGCGTGTTCGTAAAACAATGTCAAAATCGAAATATTCGTGACAAAATATCAAATCTCGGGACACTTGGGAGCAGGGGAGGGGGGGAACAATAACAGCATTGTTTCATAACATAATCAGAGGCAGAAAAAAGAAAACATCTAGGATACAGTATACAAAAAACTACCAAAATCATACCAAATTAATATTCGTACCCTTGACCAGCCAAAAAAAAATAGCGACCTCATACAGTATAAGACCCAAAAGGTTTACAAGGCCAGTTCGAATCTCGGTACAGCAGTAGTACTGCTTCTCTTACCTAGCTCGGTCGGCCTCTGTCCTTGCCCCATCCAGCTGGTCGTGCAAATCCTCCATGGTCTTGTTGATGGAGTCTATCTGTCGGAAGGGCCATCGCGGCATGCCTAGCTTCCGGCATAGCCGCTTTATCATCTACCAAAAAATACAGATAAAAACACCCACAAAAAAAACAAAAACAAAAACAGAAACAAAAACAAACATGGTTTGGTGACGATGGTGTTGTGTGGTATACAGCATATTGCAGAATCGTCTGGTGTGGTACCCTTTGCCGCTGGTAGACTCTAGGTGTGGTTTATGTCGTGGTATGTCCGCAGGGGGGCAAGCAAGAGAGCAAAATCCGATTTTAAGGTTGCTGCTACGAGCACAACACAATTAATTATGTTTTCGATCGTAGCAGGTATCGTCACCAAATATTCATACTACAAGTAGCATACCTGGTACAACTAGTGTACGTACGTAGACTCGGATCATAATCTTAATCTTCGGCTCGGGAGTGCCAGGTTTTTGCCCTCTTTCGTCACGAATTACGAATTACGGAATTACCCCTATCAATAGAGATTTAAAGAGGAGACTATCCCTGGGAAGCGACGACCATCTACCAGGTACTGCTACGTGGCAATAAGGCAACTGCTGCAACTACTGCTATATCTGCGCTCGTGAGATGCAGCATAGCAAAGGTGCAAAACCACTCGCGTTGAAGCACAGCAGACACACACATGCATCTTCGAAAATCGCTACATAAAAGTCGCAGTTTGGTTTGCAACATTCCAAATCAACATTCATTGCACGCCGCTCGTCTCCTCGTATCAATTTGATTTTTGACGAAAAAAATCAAAAATAATAGCCCGTGGTCCGCTCCCCCCGCCCTCCCCTCTGCTCCAGCAAGCAAAATGTCAGGGTCTTTGTCTTCCCTCCCTTGCCCCGTCCCACTTACCGTTAGGCTTACGCCTAGCTCCTCAGCGACCGTGACCAGGGGCTGATGAAAGTGCTGCTGCAGAACTTCTATCGTTATCCCCGACCCCTCCCTCTCCTCGTCAGCAGCGACAGCAGTCGCATTTGCTGGGCGCTCTCCTCCCATTGCTCCAACCTATGCTGATATTAGGGTCTGGAATACAGACAAAAAATCAGCCGAGATTTTTTTTTGGCTGTCGCCGCTTCCAGGGCGTTGCTTGTAGCCCGCCGGCGGCGCACTCCCCCTCTCCCCCGCAGATTTCACGGGTACTCTCTCACGGTAGTACAGCTCTACGCGGGTGCGAGCAGGCAGCTTGCTTGAGACAATCCGCCTCCGATAGGTCCCAGAGGCTCCAGTGACAAAAGCAAACGCAAAAAGTGGTAGCTACTCATGCGCGGCGTGTGTCGCTTGTCGCAATCGGAAGACATGGCATAAAGATCAGTTTTTAGAGTGGAAACCCCGGGGACGCTTGGCCTTTTCGATTTTTCACTCTGTGTGAGCGATATTTGTTTTCTTGACCCCCCCAGATTTTTGAGTTTTCTGTGGGTCGTCTGTTGGTTATTTTTTTTGCGTGTTTGTGTTTGGGAGTTGGGAGACAGAAGAACAATCAATGGAGAAAAAATAATACGGAAAACAGAACACATCATCATCACGCAGCTCTGAGAGGCTCCCTCTGAGAAAGAGCAGGAAGAGTGGCTGTGCGTCGTAAAGCCCTCGACGATCCGAGGTAGGTAGGTGTTGTATATTCCACATGCTGCGCGTCGCCAGCACGCTGAGTACTACCGAGAGCGTCGAGTTTTTTTTTATCTCATTTTTTTTTACTTTCTTCCAGCTTCTGGACAAGCGGTGGTCACAAGAGGTAGGTGTCGTCCCTTCTCCCCCCCTGTACGTGCCTTCATTTTTATCGCGCAGAGGGTTCAGCATTCCCAACGCTCGTCGATTTTCATCGAATT
>JAYJMJ010000289.1:8060201-8074594 GCA_036873875.1 Laminaria ephemera
GCAGCAGAGAGAGTGAATATAGCGAGGGTGGTGGAAAATCGGAAACCGGAGGGACGCGAACACGGATGGGGGGGGCAGCGGAAGAAAAGCGGAGAGGCAAAGGCGCAGAGGGAGGGGAGCCACAATCAACGGCGGCAGGCTTATGCTACCCAGCGGAGAGTCGCCATCTGGAGGAGGGAGGGGAGCCGCAATCAACGGCGGTAGGCTTACGCCACCGACGCAGAGTCGCCATCTGAGGATATCCAAGAGCGCAAGGGAGGGGGCTCGGGAACGGGATGCGCCCCAGGGCCCTTCGGGGCGACACCCAGGGAGACGTAGCGTGCGGGGTCTGCTGTGTGACGCACCAGCTCGGGCACCAAGCGGTACACTTCCCATGTGGTTAAGGGCGTCACGTGCTTCCACACTCGGTGTGTGGTTGACGCCCTCGCGAGAGGCACGGCACCGGCACCACTCCGCTGCCCCGTAGCCAACTCGCGGAGCCCAGCACCTGAGACGGGACGCACTGGCAGCAGCAGTCCAAGCGGACCCGGGTCTTCGCAACCGGGCCGCGCGAATGGGAGGGGGAATCACACGTGACGCAGGCCTACGTAGGTGGGGGCGTCATACGGATGGGACCAGAGCAGCTCGGGTATAGGGTCACCACACTTGATGATGTTTCCTTGGAGGACCTGTAGCAGCTCTTTGCAACCGGGAAAAAAATGCAGCCGCAAGTGGCAGGCGCACACGCGCGCCTGAGCGTTCACGTGCTTGGCATCCTCAACCACGCCATGGGAGAGCACCGGTCGAACCGGGACTCGGCGACGCCCAACTCGCTCCTGCGAGTTATTTAATTTTGATACATCATGCCGGCCCTGCTTCACTCACCAGACGGCCGGATCAAGAGGCGACAGAGGTTTGCGCTGGTGGAGAGCGGTGACGTCGTCCTCTTGTTCCCGGGGTGATGGCGTACACGAGGCGAGGGGGCTCGAGGCAACGGGATGCCGCCCAAGGAAATCCGGAGGAAGAGCAGCTCGAACGAGCGTCGTCGGCGTGTCGCCACGAGGGAGAGGTGAAAGTAGCAGCACCCACCCTTCTCGCAGAGCCACGCTCAGCAGGCAACAAGAAGGCGTGGGCCATGCTGGTGGCCAAATTCCCGTCCGAAGACCACACCGCCGTTTCCGCGGCAGCGGCGAATGCAGTGCTAGAGAGCGCCACCGAGGTAGAAGATGGAAATGCTCCCCCGTGGCGCCCGGACGACGAGTACGCTTCCCAGGTACTCTTCGAGGTCATCAGCTCCCGCAGCGACCTATCGGGCACCGATAATGACGGTCGACGATTCGCGCACCTGCAGTACATTGTCCACACCGACATCGGACGGGAGGAGTTCGGCCGGGGCATGACAGCCTTCTGGCGGAGAATCGTCAACGAGCCAGACGCGTTCCCGCCGGAGTTCTGGCACATCCTCTTGCAGTCGAGCCTTACCGCGTTGGGGGAAAAGTGTCGATCGGTTTGCGTGGGCATGACATAGAGGAGGCTCATCACCGCAGGGGCTATGGGACAGTGGCGACCGCTGTTGAAGGAGGTCAACCGAGCGATGAGGCAGTTTGGCGTCGCGGTACCCGGCAGTGTGGAGCATGTGGGACTGAGGGCACGAACGCTAAGTGAGACGGGCAACAGGCTACTTATCACCGATTGCTCCCACGCTTTCCACATCGTGCAAAGAACGGAGGTACTTGCGAAGGTGGCCAACTGCATGCCAGCGCTCACGCCGTTAGTGGCCAAGTGTTATGGGACAAGACCAGCGGACGTTCTTTTTCGGATGGACTCCGGGGAGACCAGGACGATCGCTTGCTCCAGCGGTGCCCAGCAGAGGGATCCCATGGGGCCGTCAATGTAATGTCTGGCGCTACGACCGGGGCTGGGGCGATTCAGAGGCAATTCAAGCCAGAAGGAGCGGAAGACTTCGCGCACATGGATGATGTATCTCGGCCTTATGGAGGTCACAGCCAACACGGTTAGATCAATTAACTTCCTCCGGCGCGAGCTAGACGACATCGGTATCGTGGTCAACCCTGCTAAGACGGCACTATCACCAAAAGGGCACGCCTCGACTGCTGAGGAGATTTCGCTCCTTGAAAGCGCCGACGTCCGCATTGCCCACAAAGGAGGGGTGACGGTGGTTGGTATCCCGAGTGGCACGGAGGATTACGTGCTACGTAGAGCGAGCAATGGGGTTAGTGAAGGATGGAGGCGCGGACCGCCTTGCGCGATGCTTCGCTAACATGCCGGACAAGCAAGCGCCGGCCTTCATCACTATCGAACCCTTCGGACAAGTCACCTCGAAAGGGCTCTAGACACGGGGCTGTCCCTCGAAGCATGCCGGAGGGCAGACAACGGGGCGCAGTGGGCGTACGAGAAAATCCTTGAACTCCCAGGAGTGGCGAGGCACAGTCGGTTTTGCAAGAGGGGTGCCCGGAGAATCGGCTGACATTGCAACCTCACCAGCAAGCCCCAGCACGCCTTTGTACGGCGGCGGGAGGGTTAGGGTTACCGTCGACGGAAGCGAGGTGAATGTCCGCCTCTATTTTGAGTAGGGTTATCCTACGATAGGTTCTGGCAGACCTCACTGGCCCGATAGGAGACCGAGTATGGAGGAGGCTCCCTGAATCGAGCATCGTCGCTCAGCTTGGGAATAGCTTGCTGGAGATTCGTGACACATGAAGGGTCACAAAAGATGGCAGCCATCGTCCCCAAATCCTGACTTGATTGGGGTCTCGGAACAGAGGGGGACCAGGCCCCAAGACCCCCAGAGGCCAACATGCCGGCTGCGCATGACGCGGTCACGACGGATTCGCGGAAAGCCTAACAGAAGTTGGGCAAGCTGGCCAACCAGGGCCGCCATGCCGTGCACACAGCTTCTCTGGACCAGCTACCGGAGACGGCACGCCCGCCGGAACCGGACGACCCGCTGGGGGGGAGAGAGACCGAGGCCTTCGCCAAGGCCCGCTACAGGAGTCTGCAAGGGGTAGAATCCACCGCATGCCTTCGTGCGCGGCCAACGGACTCCTTACGTGTCTTTCCCGCCGCAGAGTTCGTCAGCCTTGGAAGGACGTTTGTGGGGATCGAGGAACACGTAGCGATGAGGTGCCTCTGCTGCGATACAGTGGACGTGGACACGCGGCACGTATGCATTTGTCCCTGAGCAGGAGCACAGGTGAACCTGCACCAGCCGCTTCTCCACACGCGATCTCCCGCACGCTCAAGAGACTTGGGATTCCTCGCCAAGTTGAAAGCGGGGAACCCTTTCTGGCGGACAGGAACCTAAGTATGGACACTGCCGTCTGGAGAGGAGGTCTTCGGGACGCTCCGAACCGGGAATACCGGGACAAGTCCATCCTACTGGACGCCACCCACGCAGACCCGCAAGCGCAGGTACACCTGCGAGGAGGCAGCGCTGACCACGATGGATCAGCTGCCTCTATCTCCGAGGCGCCCAAGCGCCAACACTTCGCTCGTCCGGGACATGAGCCCTTCGACGAGCGGAGCTATAAAGTTGCCATTTTCGCGGTGGAAAGCTTTGGGCGTCTCCGGGTAGAGGGTAGCACTCTCATCGACCAGCTGGCGGCAAGCGTAGTAGGGGGGCAGGATGGAGGGTCCATGGCGAGGAAGGGGGTGGTGAAGCAACGACCACTTCAAATCATCTCGGTGACCACACAGGTCGCCATTTCGCGGAGGGTGACCCGCTTCGAGCTTCAGCTGAGGGATCGCCAGGAAGCAAGGAGGAGAAGGTGGGGGGAGGATAACAGACCCACACCCATGGCGTGGGGATGGAGCCTGGACGCGGCTTAGGGTTTAATGGTAGAAGGTGGATGAACATGAGTTTCTGTGGAACCGCCTAAAAGACCTTCCGCACACAGATGGAAGACGTCTCACCAACCTTGTTAAACGTACAAAGTACCACTCTGAACGGAAACGCAATGACTGTTTGGTACCAGGTAGTAATATTAACACCCCAAAGGTCCTTATATGGCCATCCAAATTGGTACTGATCAAGCGCCCCATCCATACCCATACCATAGGCGCGGAACGTAGCTACGGTCAGTGCCGGCGAAGTTTGTCTTGATCCCGGGTTCTAATTTCCCTCCCCCAGCAAGACAAGTAGTGGGCTGCGGAGCGCCGACTCACAGAAAGAGTGCACCCCTCCCCCCCCTAGCCCCCTGCCATCAGATCAAGGACGCAAAACAATGTCACCGCGTTCGACGCCACACCACCGCATTCGGCTCCACGCAGGGATATTGCACGCCAGACACAATGACGACGACCCCAAATGTGGAGGTGTTGCCTACTGAGCTACCGGGGTAATATATTGATCGGTTACCCAGCCCAGGGTAAGCCATAGATCACAATTCTGGCGGCTGCCCTATTTTAAATCTCACAATGGACCCCGTCTCGTTTTACCGTCCACGGCATCGCACATTCTAAACCTCACACACTTTGTCGTGGCGAAAAAATGTCGTCAACCCTCCTGTGACTACCACGTGACCCAGCAAATGTAGCAAGTGCTCGACCCTAGCCTACATAACAAGCACTATGTGTTGCTTGTCATATCCGCCCACACTATGCGGCATATAGTAGGTAGTAACGTGGAGGTGAATAACTTTCGCATTCGAGACGATATGAATGAGACGCCCAAAGTTTCGACAACAAACACCGTATGGAGACGCGAGCGTAAGAATTTCTTACTTGTCCGCTCTTACGCTAAATTCGCCCACAATCCCGCCATGCGCCAGTACCACCCGGTGGCCATTGGCGACCAGCTTCTCGCGGAAGCTATAGCCTTTTCGACACCGTAAAGGGCATAGGTTACAGAGAAAATGACCCGTCCTTACAACAGCCACCCCTGTGACGTGGTCTTATTTTGCAATGCGCTGCAGCTCGTGTGCCACCTTTTCCCTCAAGTGGGCAGATCCCCCCCGCCCTGGCCGCAACGACGAGAACCATACAACTCGTTGTGGACACTTTGTCACGCTGAAAACATCACAACTTCTCCTTAACTGAGCATGTGAGTATAAAGTTGGGCCGGCGCTGTAATATTTTTCAACTCAACCTGTGGTACTGTTCTCGACGTTGTGACCAGAGAGTCCGTCCACCGCGACCGCGCGCCACCACCACTGCGACACACTGCCAAACTTCTTTTCTCCAGGGTTCACTCGGCTCCGCCACAACGCACAGAATTTTGCTCCATCTTCGAAGTCAAGCCTTACCCCTCCACGCGGCATTTACAGGTATATAATAGCAGTTGAAACCACTCCTTCGTTCAGATTTCGACACGCCTTCGTCGAAAGCGCTTTCAGTCCACGGCGGCGATATTCTTGCCGTGATACACGTCCGCCGCGGAACGCGCTGACACGCGTCCGTCCCCGATTTTTGAGACGGAGTTCTGTGCGAAAAACATAAACCATGTGCTCTGCCTTTCCTGAGAGCGTTAGCAGCAGGGGGGCAGGGGCAAGGCGGTGCAGGGATAAAGAAAACCGAACGGGCCACGAACGTCTCGACCTGCTTCGAAGGGGATACGGAGGAGGGCGAAGGAAATGGTGGAAAGGAAAACACGCATTAGGAACTGAGGTCGAACCGAGAACAGGGGGCAAAGGACGGGGCGTGTGATTAACCAAAGGCATGCTGATCCTATTTACCCCTACAACAATACAAGGCAGGGCGGCGTTCTACGCGGGAGATGAACGGTGAGGGCATGAATTTCGCGTACAAGCTACCCCCGACGGTCGGCAGTCAGATCGTAGTTGTACTAGAGCTGGTCGCGGTTGAGGTACTGGTGGCCTTGGACTCATGGGTGCAAGGGTGAACCTGAAATATTTCCGAGGGAGGATGTGCGTGCGTAGTGGCAGCGTCGCAAGCCGGATCAGCGCGCTATTCCCACGCCTAGTCAGCGTGCGAGCAGCGATCAACTAACTCGTAGCATCCAATGTCTGCTGAAGAGGGTAGGTCGGGAAAGGCGGTCGAGGCGGCGGTGTCGGAGGAGGCACCCGGAGGGAGGGGGTACCCTGAGCAAGGCCATGACCGTGCGACAGTGGCTGGTCGTACGACGGGTTGTGGCGTAGGGCCCGATTGTTCGAAACCGTATTCAACGGCGGCCTGTCGGGTGCCGGGTGCGGTGGTTTACCGGCGGCGTATCCAAATAAAAATGGGGTCGGACGAAAGGGGTAACGGCTGGCGTACTCGAGAAAATGAAGGCAGTAGAGACAAAGACGCGGGCAGGACCGAAACGAGGCCACCGTACCGCGCACGCAACCGAAACAAGGAAACGGCAAGCACTGGCGACACGCGGGGCTGCCTTAGGCGAAACGGAACGAGCCTGAGGACCCAAGCCCGCGGCACGCCTGTTTGAATTGAAAAGGCGGAAAGGGAGGGCAGGAGGCATTGTTCCCAGCGCGACTATGTCCAGAACGGGGGCCGGTAAGTCAGGAACCGCCTGGGAACTAAGGCTCGGGGCGTTTCCGTGGGGTAAACACGGCGGGGTGGCTGGGCGCGGGGAAAGGGTTGTCCGAACCGGCGCTGTCGGAGCCGTCATAGCCGTGGAGGGCAGAATACGTTTCTTTCCGATCTAGCACCCCTCGGGGTGTGCAACGGGAACTGTGAACACGGAAGCTGCGATATTGTCGGTGGCACGACTGTTGGCAGTGAAAATGTTGAAACCTCGTGGGACCATGTTGAGGGGGGAACGAGCGACAGGTTTCCCTATGGAGCATCGAGGTTGTTAATTCTCAGTGGTGGCCCGCGTTGGCAGATATCCCAGATTTTAGAGGTTGAAAAGCAGGAGCCTATCCGATCCGACGCTCTACCTGGAGGACACCAGCCCACCCAAGCCGACACCCATGGTAGGGAATGCGGAACGAAAGAGGCCGCAAGAGGGAATGAGATAATTTCTTCGTCCGGTCGAGTGAAACGACTGCGACTGCTGCGGTCGCGCTCCCTCACAAGCAGCGGTAGCCGAGAGGAAACAACCGGCGTTCCCGCTGGCACTGCTTTTGCGGCGCTCTATGGTGGACTTGGGACCCGTGAGGATTTCGAGCCAACGTTGCCCTCGAAGGTTGTGTCCGAAGGCCTTGTCGAAGATTTAGAGCGCCTTGCGGCCGGAAAAAAACATGCGGAAACGGCATCCGACAATTTACGCCTTGTGTATGAGAGAGGTGGTTGGCCGAATCTACTGGACCATGTGCAACACATTTTTTCGGTTAAATTCGAGTAGGTCGCCCGAAAGAGAATGCAAGTGCTTGAGATCGCGAGGCACCGGAATGTCACCAGGGCGCCCACATTGTTAGCGTTCACCCGGATGCTAGCTGAATGAATGGCCGGGTCGAATAAATCTGCATCTGTGTCACCGATGTTTTCCTTCAAGGTGGAGAGCTTGAGGTTGTATAGCCGTATGCGATGGGAAAACCTGCTTGATGTTAAGTTGACGGCAGGGCCGCGGTCGAAGGTGATGTCGTCATTGAAGTAGACCTAACCCTTTCCCTAACCCTAGCCCTGACCCTCAGGCATTTGGCAACCTCGTTGATCGACTTGGCGGACCACCCCGGCGCTACGCTGATCCTTGCGGCATGACGGACGACTCGAAGAGGTGCGTGAGCGTGCGGAAGGCCGTGAGATGAGTCGTGTCTTTGTGGACGGTCAATTGGTGGAACGAAGAGAAACGCGATCGAAGAAAGAAGCCACTGGTCCGGTGCCCAACTTGTCGAGGGCGTTGTCGATGGGGAAGATATGGGAGCTAACCGAGGCGGCTGGTTGTGTTCAGTTTCTTGCAATAGGCCATATTCCATACCCCTTTCCATTTCTTCGCTGTAGCGACTAGTGGAGTCACGTACGACGACACTTTTGTGAATGATCCCGGCCGCAAGGTGTTTGTCCAAACTCGCGACCCCTTTTTGGCGACCTGAGTTTTGACGCAATAGTGGCGAGACCTCTCCGATGGGCTGTCTGGTGTGATCGATTTCTCGAAGGGGAGCAGGAAGAAGGAGCTAAAATCGACCGAGGCCACCTCGGCCTTGAAATTTTGACGGAGTCTTGTTTGAGAATATCACCCACTTGAGGATTAAAATTCGGAGTCCAACCGGGGCAATGCAAATCACAACCAATTCCTGGCAATTGTGCTGACCGGCGATCCCAAACATGCTCCCAGGGAGTTTGTGCGATAGTTGATGCCTTAGCTCGCAAACGAGGCCGGCGAGACGCGCGACCGACGGGCGCCGAAGAGTGGGCTTCACAAACATCACAACGGATAAGTGTTTACTCTTGCAGGTGGTGAACGCAGGGCTTGGGTCCTGGCGGCAGGTGGGCCGGCGAGAGTGGCGAGGGGGGGGAGGCGTACTCATTTATTGCTTGCCTTAGTCATTTGACCAGTGACCACGAACCCCTTTCGAGACGGAGCACCGTTCCTACTCCCAATAGAGACATCTCTAACATTTGAGCGCTCATGGTTTTTGTTCTATATATATATTACATTAAAAGAACATGCTGATAGTTTCCCCTTCCTGTGGCGAGAGTGGCGGGGGGGGGCGTCAGCCCGCGCAGGTCCGTGATTGTTGGTGAAACAGACAAGAGGCGCGGCGAGGCGAAGATGTCGGGCAGGACAGCTTCGAACGGCAAACGCAGCGGGGAGAAAAAAGGAGATACCGAGAAAAAAATATCACGCTCTGACTCCGCTGCGCCGGCCCACGGTATGGGCTGAAAGACGTTTGTGACACAGAGTTTTGGCGGTCAGCATATTCGGTGGAATGGGAGGGCGCGTCCAAGAATGGCTGCTGGCCAGGGCTGGGGTACCGCCTCTGCGAACCAAAGCAACCTTGAAACGTTAGTGGTCACGCTAAAAAAAAGCTGCGCCCGTAGAGAGGAGGTGAAATGTTCTAGTGGAGGTGGAGTTATCGGTAGCAAGCACTACGGCTCCACCCGGACCAAATATGTCTGATGACGGCCCGTGTCACCACAGCATAAGCACTGGTCATGGGCGTACGGCGGACGTGTTCCACACTAAAACCTAGTAGTAATTTATTAGCAAGCGTCCTCGCGGCCTTTTTTTCGACTACTACCGTCCGGCACATTTCTAATTTGCCGTTATTCGACATCTTTGACCCGCCCTATGGTGTGGTAGCGTGATATCTAGGTATGCTCGGCGATCACTCAGGCGGGGGGGAAGGGAGGCACGGTAGGAAAGTTTGCCGAACGTCATACCCGGCGTGCTAGTAGACGATGTGTCGAATAGCCTAGGAGGAGACGATGTACGCCGAGATGGCGAGGGGAGCAATCGCCCGATCGTTGTGGACGCACTGTACGCCTAGACTAAGCGAATAGTAAATGATCCTTCCGAGGGGACGGGGACGGGGACGGGGGCGTGTACTCATTTCATGCATTGCCGTTGTCGTATGACCATAGACCCTCGCATCCCTACACTGCCGGGACAGAGCACGTCGGGTTGTCACCGACCAGGCATACATCGCGTGCACTAAGCGCGAAACGCCGTGAGGTGTTCGGCGAGTCGCATGAAGGGTAAGCTACGTCCTGCTTGTTGTTGTTGTTGTTGTTGTTCTCACATTAACTCTCATAATCAAGTCCGTGGTCACAGGGCAGGCTCCAGTCACTCTGGAGTGGAAGAATACCCCAGGAAAAAAATAAAAACAAACCAAAAGTGGTACGCGTATATATCATAGCTGAAGTAAGTCGTACATCCGCCAAAAAATAAATAAAAGTGAAATCAGAAGTCAGCGTACGTACGTATCAGGTCATACGTACGTATCAGGCCCATAGTGGTACATACGTTTCAACATGTCCCCCCTGCAATCCCCAAGAGGTTCATACAAAGTATTAATCCTAGCGACAGCTATACTATATATTTAATAATAGCACCTTGACCAAGCCCAAGTCGAAGCCGTCCTTCTGGCCGTCCATGTCCACGCAGTTCAAAAGGATCTCTCCCGCGCCCAGTTTTTCGCAGCACTGAAAATAGGTCCATGTATGCACAGGTTCATCGTCCATACACATGCATCGGTTAGTCGTCCATATGTTCATCGTCGGGCATAGGTTCATCGCCAATCAATGCACAGGTCGGTAAATCGTACATCGTCCATACATACATCGCTCGTTCAATCATACACCGTGCCTCCATTCATAGGCCCATCGTGCATTGTCCATTCACGCATAGGCCTATACATCGTTTCATCGTGCACCCATGCATAGGCCCATCTTGCATAGGTTCCTAGCCATCCATGCATAGGTCCACAATTCACCATCCACCCAAGCATACATAACTTCATCGTCCATCAAATGCATATCGTGTCCCTGTTCTGCTAAAATTAATAAAATATCAACCTCCACCCAAAAAGTAATAAATAAAAAGTAAATAGTTAATTACATCCCCTCCCCTATGTATACATTAATAAATTAATCTATATTCTTTGAGGGGGTTGTTTGGGCGTATGAACCAAAACGTGGGTAGATGAAACACATTTTATTTAGACAGGAGTGAGCTGTTAGTTTATACCTGGTACCTGGTAGTCGTCAGTCCATAACAGAAACAAAAAAACAGGTGAACGAAACGAAAGAAGCCGCTGACAACGATGACGGAAAATGAGCGCGAAAAACGAAAAACTGAGTGTAGTCGTACACAAACAATGGACCTGCCTACGCCATAGTCGTAGTCCCCGTCGGCATCAATTTTGTTGCGTTGCAAAGCACACCCACTATCGGAATAATCGAAACGGTATCGGAATAGTCGAACCGGTATCGGCACGATCGAACCGGTATCGGAACAATCGAATCGGTATCGGAATGATCAAATCAGCATCGGAAGAAATCGAATCGGCATCGGATTAAACGAATCGGTATAGGAAAAATCGAATCGGAATCGGAACAATTGCATCGGTGTCGGAACAATAGAAACAATATTTTATGTAGGCAAGCGACATCGCTCTCATGTTTTGCTCGGTACTACCTGGTAGTACTATTACTTTTGCATCACCGCGTTCGTAATATATAACTTGGTAAGCAACATGAATCTCATGTTTTTCTCGTTATACTGATTTCTTCAATTTTTGCAGCGTCGCGTCCGTCCACCTTGGTGGGCGACATCAGCCTCAATATTTTCTAAAGAGATGTGGTCTTCAAACGTTGCAGCATCGCGTTTGTTTCTTGTATTATATATACCTTGGTGAGCGATATCGCTGTCGTAATTTGCTCGTTATGCTTACGTCATACCGTCTCCGGAAGAAATTAGTATGTATGCCGCGGTTGGTTGTGTTTCGCGTTTGATGGTGCAGAAGACAATCACAACGGTGAGTATTATTTTTATAAAAAAATGAAAAATGCACTACAGCTGTGAGATCGAGGATTGCACCATCGCATTCGGAAATGTGTTGCCTTGGCGAGCGATATTGTCCTCATCATTTCTTCACGCCGCTTCTTCAATATTTCGACACCCGCTACGAAAAAGTTGCGCCGATTTTTTTCTGAGGTTCCTCTCTTGAAGAGCTCCATACCTCCCCCAAAAAGTGATGTTAGAAAAATGAAAGTGAAACCCGATGGACAAATCTCATATCTTAGGTATGCAAAAAAAGATACCTGGTACTGCAGAAAAAGGATGAAAGTCCGACGATTTTGGGTTAAGGAGCCCCGTCATTCAGAAACAAACAAAAAACGCCAAAAAAAGTGCTAGCTTGATCGTAGCGCATCGCGTTCGTTATATACACCTTGCCTCGGTGAGCAACGTCAATCTCATAACTTGATCGTTTGTGCGTCGATGTCTTTCCACCTGTCGCAAATGATCGTGCTTGTCGTCTCCAGCAAAATTAAGCAATAAATTGATTGTCGCTCGTCGTAATTTCCTCGCTGTGCGTTCTTCTACGTGTGCAGGATTGCATCCGGTATAATATGTGTGTGTTACCTTGGGGAGCGACATGGGCGTCGATGTCCTTCCCCTCCCTTCCGCTCTTCACGGTGCACTGGTACCGGCAGTGACACTGCCCCATCGGACCCCAAGAAGTTAGGCAATTAAACAAAAAGCGCGAAAGCGCGTTCTAGCCAACCGCCTAGTGTGAGCGATCTGCAGTACGACAAATAGATGTGCTCGTTATGCAATTTTCTTCAATTTTTGCGTTTGGTTACCTTGGCGAGCGACACGGCGTCGATGTCCTTCCCCTCCCTTCCACCCTTCACGGTGCACTGGTACCAGCAGTGGCGCTGCCCCATCGGGCCCCCCTTCTCGGAGTCCTTGATTTTGATGACCGTGTGCTTCGGAGCATCGTCCGGCGAGATCACATACACCTGCGGATGAATTACGCAGGCACACAATAAAAATAAAACGGATATATTAAAGTACGAAAAATGTAGTCCCAAACAAAGAAGTAGTTTCAGACAAACTTACAAAGGCCGTCAGAGTACCAGTACCACCCAGTGCCAGTCATTTCGGGTCTTGATATTCCAGGTACTGACAGGTACTCAGTCATTTTCAGCTTTAAGTACTCCAGGGACAGTCATTCAGAATGACTGGGTACTGGTACCCTGACGACTTAAGAAAGCCACAGCAGTAGTCTAGACTACGTATATTATGTGAAAGGGGGAAATACAGAGGATCTGGAGCAAGGAAAGGTCTTGATACCTACAAGCAAGGCGCCCCGCAGTCTCAATCGGCATGATACGCTTGCACACTTGCGTGTACGCGCACATTGTGCGGGCATCAACAACCACAGCCAATTTCATGTAGCAAACCAAGACATATCAGGACATTTCATCTCCAGTACGTTTGGCATTGCATAGCCAAATCTCCTTGCTGTATTTGCGAGGTATGCTGTCTCTGTCTCGTAGTTTGTGACAACAGAGCTTGCATGTCTCTAGGATGAGGCATCGGTACGGAAACTAGGTGTGCTGGATGTTGATGAGTGGAAAGAACACACACATAGTAAGCAGCAAGCAGCAGCGTGTCATCTGATACATACGGGTACGTCAGGAATTTGCATGCCTACGTAATGTTTTTACGTATGATACAGCAGTAAGATCGTATCATACGTACTCGTACTTGCAACATAGAAGGCCAACAACAAAACAAGCAAAAAAAAAAACGGGGAAAATAATCGATTTTAAAAAGAAAAGGTACTCGGAGTAGTCAGTCTTTTTCAGCTTTAAGTACTCCAAGTACTGGCAGGTACTCAATCAGTTTCGGCTTTAAGTACTCCAGGTACTGGCAGGTACTCAGTCATTTTCAGCTTTTGGTACTCCAGGTACTGGCAGGTACTCAGTCATTTCAGCTTTAGGTACTCCAGGTAGTCGCAGGTACTCAGTCATTTTCAGCTTTAAGTACACTTGGTACTCGCGAGTACTCTGTCATGTTCAACTTTAGGTACTCCAGGTACTCGCATGTACTCCGTCATGTTCAGCTTTAAGCACTCCAGGTACTCGCAGGTACTCAGTCATTTTCAGCTGTAGGTACTCCAGGTACTCGCAGGTACTCAGTCATTTTCAGTTGTAGGTACTCCAGGCACTGAGTCATTCAAACTGACTGGTACTGGCGAGCCATTGACTGAGTACCGATGACTGGTACTGGTACTCTGACGACCTTTGCAAACTTACATAAAAGATAGTTTCACATGTCATACTAATACTGGTATACTTGGCACACTGGTGCCGCGCCCTTCTTAACCATTAGGACCGAGTGCTTCGGAGCATCATCCGGCGACATGACATACACGTGCAGATTAATTAGCTAGTTAGGATTGGAGCTTTCCTCGAGGTTACGGACGCCAGCATGTGGTTGGTGTGAAACAGTTCTTGTCAGCGCAGCGTAACAAAAATTATCCCATGATGGTGCGTATCGCGAAACCGAAAAATGTGAAAAAAAAAGAGGCCCTGAAAGTGACTCTCCTACCGCAGTCGTGGTCTAGGGTACTATGATTGCAGGGCAGGGGTGCAAGGTAGTATCGTTTGCTCACCCTCTTGGGGTCGATGGACACGACAACTGCCTGCTTTCCGTAGACGTGGGAGATTTGCTCGATCGAACTGTCCCCGGTTAAGACCCCGCCGCGGGCTAGCAGGGCCTGCGTTTGGAGGGGGGGGGGTAACGTCGCGATAGAAGAGAGAGGGATGAGAGGGGTGAGAGGGATGAGGGGGATGAGAGGGATGAGAAGGATGAGAGGGATGAGAGGGATGAGAGGGATGAGAGAGATGAGAGGGATGAGAGGGATGAGAGGGATGAGAGGGAAGAGAGAGATGAGAGGGATGAGAGGGATGAGAGGGATGAGAGGCATGAGAGGGGACTGAGGCTACGGTAGGGGGGGGGGGTGATGGAATCATCGTACCCTGCATGGCCTAAGTGCGTAGGACCTTAGACCCGGATGTTAACGTCGAGAGAGGAGAGA
>JAYJMJ010000289.1:8074694-8090376 GCA_036873875.1 Laminaria ephemera
TGGGGGTGGGGGTGGTGGTTGCTGGGGTTAGGGTGGTGGTGGTGGTGATGGTGATGGTGTTGGTGGTGGCGGTGGTGGGGGGGGGGGATGGTGGGGGTGGTTGGAGTTGTGATGGGTGGCGACGGTGGCGGCGGTGGTGGTGATGCCATCGGCCCGTTTCCTGCTCCTCGCGCGGAGAGTGTTCACGCACGGCACTTGTTCCGTTACCCCCAGGGTCACCAATCCCTTCCCCGTTGGGAGAAAGTCATGCTTGTACTGTATTGAGAGAGCCACATTCTTGAGGGAAACTCGTGCTTCTGTATTGAGAGAGCGACAATGTTGAGAGAAACTTGTGCGTCTGTGTTAAGAGAAATATGTTCTGGAGAGAAACTCGTGCTTCTGTATTGAGAGGAAGACATTCTTGATAAAGAACCTCGTGCTTCTGTTTGGGTGAGAGAAATAAACCCTCTCTTCTAAACCCTAACCCTCCCCCCCCCCGACCCATCCTTGCGCCGACCCCCACCACCACTCCTTGTGCAAGGTGCTGGAAATCGAGGACCTTGCCCCTGGTGCCGTGCAGGCCACCCCTCGCCCCCCAATGCCCAAGGCCAACCAGCTCGAGCTGAAGAAGGCCAGGCTGGTGCGGTGGGAAAAGGACCCCGATGCGATTGAGAAGGACATGGCCCGGCAGCGCGAGGCGCTCAAGAGGGCAGAGAGAGAAGACCTTCAGGTATGATACGTACCCGTGCGAGTATTATTCACCCTTTTATATGCCGCTTCAAATATGTTCCGCACTAAGTTCAAGTAGTTTTTCCCCAAAACGTAACTGCGGTTCTAAAGGGGTTGGCCCGTTTGGGACCCAGATATAGCGACTTGCAAGATGAGTTTTGATTAAATTTTCGATCTCACAGCTGAAACGTATTTTTCATTTTTCTAAATATAGCGACTTAAAAAACGAGGGGTGGTTTTGTCAACCGTTTAGGAAGAACGAGAAACAATTCGGTATCATCATGCTGCAGGTGTGTGTGCCCGTACGAGTAGTATTAACCCTGTTGTGACACAGATGTAGCGACCTAAAAAATTATATGTGCGATCGTATCAACCATCGTGTAGGAAGAACGGGCAACAGCAGCACAGTACAATCATGCTGCGCGCGTGCTGTACATATCTCCCTATCATACGTTGCACGGTGGATACATGGCCTCCCCCAGCAGCCTCATTTGTCTTTCCGTTCATATGGTGCGTCGGTCTGTCTTTCCGTCGGCCCGTCCGTCCATTGGTCCATCTGTCCGTATTTTATCGGTCCGTATTTCTGTCGTCCATCATCTCCATGGGTACCATTTTACTTTCCCCTTCACCTCTCCCCCGTCGAACTCATTCGATTTGGCTGGAGCCCATCATCTCAATAGTAACATTTTATTTCCCCCCCTCACACCCCACCCATCCGTTCATCTCAACAATTCAGCTGGAAGCCGAGCGGGAAGCTTGGGAACGGTGGTACCTTACCCTCCGGGCACACCTCACCGCGGGGCGTCGGCCTACCGCCTCGTGGTCACCCTCTACCGCCGCCGCCGCTGCCGCCGCCGCCGTCACCGCCACCGCCGCGGCTGCCGCGCTAAGCGCTAACGCGGCGAGCGAGTCGCCCGTTTCCGCTATCACCGCAGGTGAGTCTGAGTCGTCGGACGAGGAAGTAGCGCCGGTGCCCGCGCCCGCGCCGGAGGCGGTGACGGCGGTGACTGGGAGGGGGAAGCGGAAAGGACAGGGTGGGAGCAGCAGAAGCAGCAACAGCAGCAGCAGCAGTACGAGCAGCAGCAGCGGTGTTGGTGCTGGTGGTGGTGAAGGTGGTGGTGGTGGCGGCGGCGGGAAGGCGGAGGGGGTGGACCGCCGCGTTTGGAGGGGCGGGGGGGAGGAGGAGGAAGAGGAGGAGCGCGTGAGGGTGCTGCAGGCGCTGGTGATGAAGCGAGCTGGCCTTGCGGGGGAGTTTGACATGGACAAGGTCAGTCTATGATGTCTTTGCTTTGTTTGATATATGCCACCATGACCACTGAGCTAGCAGTCAGGTGCAGACTGCTAGCTCAGTGGTTATGGTGTAACTCTAAAAGAAGCGCAATCTGGAGTGCGTCCGCTAGCAGTCAGCTGCAGACTGCTGGCTCAGTGGTTATGGTGTAAATATAAAAGAAGCGCAATCTGGAGTCCGATCGACTTACCATATCCACTGAGCTATTAATTATTCATAGCAGTCAGCGCTGACTGCAGGTGAGTGGTTATGGTGTATCTCTAACATAGTTGATCCCCTTTGCAAGTGCATTCCTGCCTTGGGGACAAATCGCTTTGAACTTTAATAGTGCTGGACATCAATTGCACAGGTCAAGGGATACGCTGTAAAATCCCTTTGCCCTTGCCTCTTGCCCTACCTTCCTCTTCGCCCTCGCCGTTTGGTGTACCTTGGATAACCAGATCGTTCAAGTGCTGGCTGGTTGCAGCCGCGATGCCATGTCCGCGAGGCGCGACCACGCCGCTCTCCTCGCTAAGCAGCAGAAGCAGAAGCAGCCGCAGCAGCAGAAACAGCAGCAGCAGCAGCAACAGCAACAGCAACAGCAGCAGCAGCAAAGCGCGGAGTTGGAGAAGGGGTCGAGGGCAACGCACCCGGGGGATGAGGGGTCGTTGCGGCGCTGGGAGGAGCTGCTAAAGTCGGCGGATGCAAACGGAGGGCGGTGGAGGTCCGACGTGGTGGGCGCTGACTCGGCAGGTAAGTTAACGGAGGCTCAGAAAAAAATGGTGCACCGTTACCGCAGCGTGCGACTTACCCCTTTCAGAATTGCACAAAATATCCTACACTAATTCCAAGACATTTGTCCCCAAAAACATGGGTACAGTTCTAAAGGCATTACATTGGTTGTGGTTTAGTGGCGTTCGGATGTCGGCCTCGTAGCTGAACGAAAGGCGTTCCACATGCGGATTCCCATTCCTAGATAGCGTGAGCACGTGACAAAGTTTTCACAGTATGGCAGGATATAGGAGGAAACCCAGAAGAAATATTGTCCGTAGAGAAGTTTGGGGGGTACAAGACAGAAGTAAAAGAACGGATAGAAATAAGGGAAAGGCTAGCGCTGAGGAATAAGGTAAAAGAAGAACATTTAGAGTCATACGGGGCGTTAAGAGAAGGGATAGGAATGAAAACATATTTGCATGACCCAATAGACTACGCGAAATCGCTGAAACTGCGATTTAGGGTAGGGGACCTGGGTCTGCCAGAAAGAAGGAAGAGGTATACCAGTAGCCGGGAGGAGGAGGAAGAACGCACACAAATGTGCCCTTGTGGTAGAGCAAAAGAGAGTAGAACTCACATAGTGGGAGAACGTGTAAGGTACAAGAAGGAACGGGATGTATTAGAGGAGGAGATGAGGACAATAGGCGATTGTGATGTGGAGAAGTTTGGTACACTAGATAGTGCAGAGAAAACTATAGCTATCCTAGCCGATAGATGGCGGCCACAGACGGCGAAACAGGTAGGGGATAAGATAAGTAAAAAGTTTTTATGTAATATACGGAAAAAACGTAATACCCAAATGTTGGAGGTGTCTCAATTAGGAGTAGGAATGGTGCTCCGTCTCGCAAGGGATGCGTGGTCAATGGTCAAATGACTAAGGCAAGCAACAAATGAGTACGCTCCCCCCCCCCCCGCGGTTTTGGGGACCCGTCGCGCGAGAGAGCAATATCTACGCATAAAGATTGAAGAACTCGGTTTGAAACGGGTGCAATTGTGTGGTCCTTATGTTCCCGTGTTTGATGGTGTACACCGTTCGAGCATCTCGACTCGTCGTAGGTGCCCAGCCTGCGAAGCCGCGGCACGCGACTAGGTTCGAGAAAGTGTTGTCAGCAGGCCACCACCCGACCCCCTTGCCACAAGGAGGGAAGCCTACCCCCTTGACACAAGGTGGAGGACTCCCCCCGTTGTCACAAAGTGAGGAGCCTGTCCGCTTGCCACAAGGAGGGGGATTTCCCACCTTGCCATGAGGTGCCCCCCCCCCCCCGCCTTACCCATAAAGAGGGGGACCTCCCCCCTTGCCACAAGGTGGGGATTCCCCCTCCTTGCCACACGGTGGGGCATTTCCCCCGCTGCCACATGGTGGGGGACTCACCCCCTTGCTACAAGGGGAGGGGACTCCCCCCCTTGCCACAATGTGGGGGACTCCCCCCCTTGCTACAAGGGGAGGGGACCCCCCCCCTTGCCAAAAGGTGGGGGGCAGACTTTGCTTGCACCAAGAACGTATCGAGGCGGGGACGTGGGCGAGTCTATAGGTATTGGAGCGTACGCGAGGTGGAGCACCATTAGGACCGTGCGAGACGGTATGATAGAGCGGGACATCTCGCTCGTATTACGCCGCGTATATATATATATATGCCGGACAAAGAGTCGGCCAACCTGATCGCCACCAGCTTCATATAGCGCAACGCACCTTGTATGTGTGTACGTTGAGAGGGTGATGGACCCGTGCCCTTGTCCGCCATGCCAGAGGGCAAACAAAAACGCGGCGCGGACGCTCGAAACACCTGTTCTCTCGCTTTCAGGGACAACGAAACAAACCCATCGTCCTTCGAAGACGGCTCCTCGGTGAGTCGGTTAGAAGTGCAGCCCCATTCTCAACAAGCGCGGGTGAACCTGTCTACGGGGGCCGCAAGGTGGAGACTACCGCTGGCTGAGGCACGGGGAAGGTCAGCGTCCGGCTGGAGCTTTTATTGAAGATACACCATAATCACTGAGCCACGAGGCAGTCAGCGCTGACTGTATAATATGACTCAGTGATTAAGGCGTATCTCTAAACAAAAACACAATCTGGGGTTCGCCTGGTCATTAAGCCTGGACCTCAGATGTGCCTCAACCACTGGGCTAACAGCCAGAGTTGACTGTTAGCTCAGTGGATATGGCGTATTTCTAACAGAGCATAGTGGCGACGGTGTCGGACGTTCTTTCTGATCTCTCCGGCGTACTGGGAGTTAAAGTCCGGAGGGAGCTGCCCAAATCGGACCTCGTCCGCCGTAACTGGGAGCGCGTGAGAGACTTCGGTGACTTGTACGGGGTAACGGAGTAGGCAATAGCGAATGTTGTCTTGGAAGTAAATGGCGGGACTGAGCTTTCCACGCTGGGGAGGGCGGCGCATCAGGGCAATCTGGGATGGGTTTGTTGCCAGAGTACAGCACTGACTACACCGACTCCGAGTAAGCTTGACACAAACTGGGCAAGCGTGTCAGTCGTGTCCGGGATGAAAGGTAAATTTGGGAGCACCTGATTTTTAGGGGGGTCTCCTCACTTGAAGAGCTCTATACCTTACCCCAAAAACTTGACTTTTGATAAATACTAAATAACGTGCAACCCGACGAATAATCCCATGGCCTAGGTACCCAAGGATTACTTTTGTAAAACACAAATGGTATTCCAACGATACAACGATATCAGCGATATTAGCGTGTTTGTGATGTCCCAACTGTGGTTGGGTAGGAGTTGGGTCGAAAACATATAGCATTAGCATTGAAACCGTCGAAATCACAATCCAAGGCCAACCCAACCCACGAAAAATCAGCGAAAAGTTACGAGGTCGTTCTTTTTTTTTCCTGCCATTTTTTTTTAATTTTTCAGCTATTTTTTTTCGTGGGTTGGTTGGCCTTGGGCTATGAAATTCGAAGGTTTCAATACTATTTTTACATGTTTTCCAACCCAATAGAGTTTGGAATTCGCAAACACCCTACGATAGGGTAGATTTTTAGTTGAGGAGTCCCGTCAGTCAGAAGATTTTTGGCTAAAAACAGCTATTCTTATCGTAGCCGGCGTCGCCAGGTCCCCGAAATGGCACGCCTACCGGGTACGGACAACCCGTTCGGGGGGATCGAGACCAGAGCTCTCATCAAGGCCTGGAAAATAAGTCAACCAGGACCGGGCACTGCCTCCTGCTTGGGGGCGGGGTCCGTGGATAAATCTCGAGTCATACCATCAACCCCGGCGTTATTGTCTATGGGACGGCGGGTTTCGGGGATAGAGGATTTCCTAGCGGCGAGGTGCCCCTGCTGCAGCGCAACGGAGGTCGACATCCGGTTCGCGCGCTTGTTCTACAGAGCAAGTGCGCCAAGGTGAGAACGGTCACTATTCGACTATCTGTTCACCACCAAGTGGTAAGCGGTGGGCCTTTGAACGCCGACAGGGGTTTCCGAATGGACTCATCATCACCATCAATATTTTCATTATCATCAACATCATCACCACCACCATCAATATCGTCATCATCATCAACATCATCATCATCACCATCATCATTATCGTCAGCATCACCATAATTATGATCATCGTTGTCCTCATCATCATCACTATCATCGTCAGCATCACCATCATCATCATCATATCATCATCATTCATCATAATCACCTTCATCGAGAGAGAAGGCGTCCGAAACGCTACGGCACCAGAAGACACCGCAAACGCGATACTCCTCGATGTCACGTAAGCAGCTCCACAAGCGAGGGGCGCAGGCAGTGCTAGTCAACAGAAGGTTTTTGCACCTCCAATCGAATCTAGCTGCTCATCGCAAACCTTGCAAAGTTTCTCGCGGCAAAAAAGCCTCGCGCTGACCTTGCCGCGGCAGGAAGCCGCGCGACGCCACTCGGTCGGTCGCGAGAGGTGCGTAAAACCGGACTCACTCAAACTTACAAAACCGCCCGCAAACCAGCTTGGAAAACACAATGTACTGGGTAGTTCAAAGCAAGCGCATGAACCAAATGCATTAAATTATCGAGACGCTGCGAGAGAAACTCTGTACTCCAGGTGTAACCAGCTTTGTAAAAGATGGCGGGTAGTCCAAAGCATTACATTATCCGAGCCCTGCGAGAGAAACTCCTGTACCCAACCTCTTAAATTATCCAGGCGCTGCGAGAAAAAAAAATCTGTACCACAGAGGGGGACCCGAGTCGACGTGAAAGAAGGCAGTTCCATATCCATCTAAAGGAAAATATACAGTCGGGGTGCAGCATAATTTTTGTGAGGTTCCTCACTTGAGGAGCTCTACACCTCACCCAAAAACTGAATTCGAGAAAAAAACGAAGGTGCAATCCGATGGACAATACCATGGCCTAGGTATACAACAATCGGTTTTGTGAAACACAAATGGCAGTCCATCGATACTGGGTTAAGGAGCCCCGTCATTCAGAAAACGTTTTTTTCAGCCAAAAAAGTGCTACCTCTATCGTAGCACTTGTCCTGCCGTCGACGCCACTTTTGACGCATGCTACGGTAGAGGTGCACCATTTTTTTTTCTTCTGAGGTTCCTCACTTGAGCTCTACACCTCACCAAAAAACTGAATTTGAGAAAAAAACGAAGGTGCAATCCGATGGACAATACCATGGCCTAGGTATACAACAAACAATTTTGTGAAACACAAATGGCAGTCCATTCGATACTGGGTAGCTTCTTATGTTGAGCCCCGTCAATCAGAAATGTTTTGGGCCAAAAAATGCTCTCCTTATCGCAGCACGCGTCCACTACGCTCCGCGCCTCGCAACCCTTCTGGTTGTAACACCGCCGCAAAGGATGATCGACAAACCCTTCTGGTTGTAACACCGCCGCAAAGGATGATCGACATCTTGGGCAATGCCATGCGCCCCCTTTTCCAAAAATCCGCTCGAGGACACGTTTCACCCAAACACTTCCAAAACACCGATTTCAGCTCCCCTTGAGCACTGGCACCAAACTTTTGGCTGATGTTAGAGGACATGTTTCGCCTAAAAGAAAGCGTGTCGTCGTATTTCTATCCCCACCGCAAGCAATACAACACCCCTTCCCCGCTTTACTGAACGCCTTCGTATTTCGCGATCGGCTTGCCTTGTCTTAAATTTCTCGATTCGCTCCGGTCTGAGCCCCTTCAAAACTTGAAAAAGAAACATCTCACACTAATTCCAAGTACTTTTAGCCCAAAAACGTGGGTGTATTTGCGAAGGAGTTTAAGTACTTAATTTGCTCGGCCTCTCTTTTCGCTATGCATGCTACCTGGTATGTGGTATACCTGTGCTAAAAATGCCCGGTCACTCGTACAGACGCGCGAGCTTCCTTCTTGTCGCGCTAACGGAAAAAAATCAACGGATCGCGATACTTGCTTTCGTTTTATTTAGTCTTCCATCGATCGGGGTGCCCACCGTTTATTCAACCCTTCGGATTCTGATCTGATGAAAGGAGGCCCCCCATCGACATGGATAACAAACAGCGCGCTTGCGCTATTAATAGGCGTGTTGTAAACTTTAGGCTTAGTGTAAATTCTACAACTAAATATTACACGGAGCACATAAATGCGACATGATCAAGTCACGCACCACCACAGTCGCAACATGAGCTACTAAGCACCCACACAAATATTGTGCTTAAATTCTGCGTGACAAAAAAAAGACGCGAAACCAAAGTTTCAATACGCCTACATAGTCGCTACAAACTCCGGAGGGGATGGAGATACGCTCGCTCAGGGTCGGAAGGGGGGTGTGCGCATGGACGATGTTTCTCTTGGCAACAAGTAAAAAACGCCTTTTTTTTCGGCAGATGCCTACACGTACCCCGACCGTTCCACCCAAACATCACCGTACACCCAAACGCTCTGCTCTACCGGGACAGTATGGAGACGGCCTTGTCTCTTTTCGCTTCCCCCCCCGCCCCCCCCTCCCTCACGCCATTTATCCCGAGCTTCAAACACGAAGCAAACACGCCGAACCTTTCACCAAAAACAAAACAAAACACAATTACGCAGTCCAATCCGTGCAACGTGTGGCACACAAGACCGCACCCCCAAAAAAGACGACCCTCTAGACTCAACTATGGTACAAAATCGAAGGCGCCAACTGATGGCACAGACACGATTCAACCGGCCAGATCAAACTAAACCCTGCCGCGCTGGCCAGCAGCAGCAGGCGAGGTTTTAGCCATACGTGGAAAACCGCACAACCAACCCCCCCCCCTCCCTCCCCCTCCTCCACAGCCTCCTACGGCTAAAAACGATGACCACTCGAGCGCCATCCCATCGAGGGGAAAAACAACGCTTGATGCAGCTTCCACCCGTGGGTAACCACCCGCCAGACTATGGTGCGTAGGCCTTATGAGAAAAACGTACGCGCGACCTTGCACGTGAGCTCCGCCATACGCTTGGAATAACCCCACTCGTTGTCATACCAAGCGTAAATCTGCAAACAGGCAAAAAACGAAAAAAAAAAAACAGATAAAAAGCAAGAATGAAGGAGGTCGCGGTGCGGGGAAGCGAACGGGGATGGGGGTGGGGGTGGGCGAGAGGGCGTCCGTGTAGCGAAAAAAGAGAGAGAGAACATCGTCCATTTAAAAAGTTTAAGAGGGTGAGTTTGACCACTAGCTCCGGTGAAATAGAAGGAACATATACATGAACATATATATGAAGTATATTACCAATAACATCGATTTTATTTTGCAGACGCGATTCATACTATTTATAAAATCTACACCCAGGGCAGCGCTGCTATCGGTTGACGCAAGTTCTACTGCTGTGCGTAGTGCGCCGAGAGGGGAGGGAAGGAGGCAGATAGAAACATCAAGAAGTTGATGCCTCGAGTTAGCCTCTCCCCTTTAGAACTGCAGTATGGAATTATTTTTGCAGTATAGTAGAAGGGTTGAGGGTGCACCAGAAAGTGAGCCCGCGGGGGGCGGGGTGGGGGCGGGGTACTCATTTCATGCATAGCCGTAGTCTTAAGACCATAGACCCAAGCACCGCTACAATGCCGGGACGGAGCACGTCGGGTTTTAACCGACCAGGCAGACATCGCGTGCACCAAGCGTGAAGCGCCGTGAGGTGTTTGGCGAGTCGCATGAAGAGTGAGCTGAATCCTACTACGAACCACTTGTGAGGCGGACTTCCGCACCTTGTGCGTACTTTCTTGCATAAGGATGACCGCTTCGAATGAATTCATTTGTTTTCTGGTGTGGCCACTTCCAGAGACAGCAATGGGATACTACGTAACTGCCTCGTGGGTGCCTTACCATATGCACACTACGTGGTATCACCCCCCTTGCGCGGAGTTCAGGCTCTCCACTCCGCACATGATCAAACTCGACCACCATCTCGGTTACCGCCAAAACATAGAACGAGAAAAAAACAGACAGGTGCCCTGGTGGTCTAGCTCACGTAGTGAGAGGTGTGTTATACAGCGTCGTTGCCAACCGCCAGCAACCCCAGCAGGGGGGGGGAGGGTGTACTAATTTGTTGCTTGCCTTAGTCGTTTGACCAATGACCACGCATTCCCTTTCGAGACGGACCACAGTTCCTACTCCTATCAGAGACACCGCCAACATTTGGGGCGCTCACTATGTTTCTTCTATATATTACATAATTTGTTTTTGCTTATCTTACCTTCTTCCTGTTTGGCCGTCTGTGGCCACCATCTATCTCCTAAGATCGCGATCGTTTTCTTGCTACTGTCTAGTGTACCAAAACTCCTCCGTGTCACATTCGTGTATTTTCCTCATCTCCTCTAACACATCCCATTCCTCCTTGTACAGTTCACATTCTCCCACTATGTGATTTCTGCTCTCGTCTGCATTGCCACACGGGCACCTCTGCGCGCCTGCTTCCTCCTCCACCCGACCACTGGTATTCCTCTTTTTTTTTTCGGGCAGGTCCAGGTCCTCTACACGAAATCGCAGGAGATTTCCGCCATTTTGTTTTCGGCGAGCCTACCTTGACACAGGTGCCGTCCACCACCATGGTTGAGCGCGCGTCGACGATACCGGAGCGCTCGTCGTTGGTGTAGTCCGTGGACACGAGGGGACGCGTCTCGAAACCCAGGATGCCCTTGAGCGCGCCGTCTTCGGCGGCGCTCTTCAACAGCTCGTTCACCTCCGTCGCGCTGGTGTTGTGCTTAACCTTTTTCGGCGTTCGTTCGAAAGTACAAACATAAAAGGGCGTACCAGGTATATGTTAAAAAATAGGGCGCGGAACGGTCGCTTACCTGGTACCTGCTAGCCCGCGCGGTCGATGCGAGAGGCGATTATCGCGATCGTGGCCGTTCGTTCGAATGACCACGACAAACGAGATGCTTCCTGCCATGACAACGACAACGAAAATGATAACGACGACGCCTACAGCGATACCCACACTACAGAACCTATTATTATCTACCACAAAACAAAACAAAAACAACACAACGACGTCGACAATGACACCCACATGACAAAACCCATTCTTCACTGCGACCAAAACAAAAACAAAAACAACGCCGACACCCAAACGATACAACCCATCACCCACTGCCACAAAAACAACACAACAACGCAGACAAAGACACCCAAACGACATAGCCCACTATTAATAGTCACTGCCACAAAAAAGTAAAAATAAAATAACAACACAACACAACACAACACAACGACAGCGGCAACGACATCGACACCTACATGACAGAACCCATCATTCACTCACTGCCACAAAGCAAAAACAATAGGCAAGGAGAATTGCTGTACATTAGAGGAGGGCAATAATAATAATAAGAAAAAAAAAAAATAATAATAATACTAACCACACCTACACTAATAACAATAGTAAATGGTAGGCAAGGAGAAAAATATCACCACATTTACCTCGAACACGCAGTCCGTAATGGACGAGTTGAGCATGGGTACGCGGATGGCGAGGCCGTTAAGCTTGCCCTTCAGCTCCGGAAAGATGGTGGCGATTGCCGTCGCCGAACCCGTCGAAGTTGGGGCTAGGTTGAGCATGCCCGAGCGGCACCGCCTCAGGTCCTGCCGTGGGAAGGGGGAAGGGTGGGGGGGTCGTACTCATTCGTTGCTTGCCTTAATTATTTGACCATTGACCGCGTACAAAGTATCCCTTTCGAGATGGGGGGTGGGCGGGGGGGGAGGGCGAAATGCCAGCAGCACGAGGAAACAGAGGGAAGGATGATCCAACAAAGTTTTTTGCCATGTGGCATCCTGCTTGGGCTCGATTCACTTTGTTTTTCGCTACCGTCGCGCGTGCGAACAAAAGCAGAAGACGCTCCCGTGGACTGTTGCGCGGGATGGCTTATTTGTGGAGGAACGCTGGTGTCCAAAAACGCTTTGCGGAACCGCAGTAAGTGCAGATACCCACGGCCTTGGCCGCGCCTCACACGCGTCCGTTCCCGTCCTTTCCGAAGACGGCATTCCTTCGCGACTGCGGTGGCCCCGGAGGAGTTTCCTTCCAACGGAAATAAAGGAACGATATCCCCCCTTGCAACTTCACCATGACACTTCCTTGCCTGCTGCCGGTACAGACGTATCCTTCCCCCAGACGCATCCCTCCCCTCAACCCCCCTTTTAAACACGCTCCTTGAAAAATGCACCCCCCCATCTTCTCGCGTCCACCTCTTACCATCTGCACCGAAACAGGAAACATATAAAAACAATACCAGGGATACACCGTGTCGGTACCTTCTTTTTGGTCATGGCCATGTCGGTGATGGGTTGCGTGCCGGTGACGTTGTGGATGGTCGTGATGCACCCGTGCAAGATCCCGAGGTTCTCGTGGATCACCTGTCTCGACGAAAAAAAAGGCGAAACACAACGCAAATCACAATGCGGGGGCGTTCCATGTCGCTATAGCTGTGCGTTGGCGGTGACCGTGCTGCTTTTTCTTTTCTAAAGTTGAAGTTAAACAAATAAGTTCACAGGAATTTTCGAGCAACCTCAGCAGCGTCTTTTTTCGGAATTCCAACTTGATCGAAAACCCAAACGGATGAATACATGCCCTCCATTCCCTCGTCTCCCTCCAACAGCTTTGTTAGATGTGCACCGATGTGCACCATAACCACTGAGCTACCTAGCAGTCGGCGTTACAGGTATGACGCGCATCTATCAAAAGCACAATCCGGGATCCGTCTCGCTATTAAGCCTGGATGACTTCGTGGCGAACAAGAGAGGTCACACCACCACAGTGCTAATGCCGAGTTTTCTGCTGGAACGAGACGCGCGCCGGGTGCCACCCATCCCGCTCGCTTGATCACCTTCACGACGGGCGCAAGGCAGTTAGTCGTACACGAAGCCGCGGTGCAGATGAGGTGTTCCGGCGCCAGCAGACCGTCGTTGCAGCCCATGACCACGTTCAAGACACCCTCCTGCTCAACCAACGGCCACGGCGACGACGGGGGAGGGGTTGGAATACGCGCGGGTGCGTTCTATGTAGTCTCTCACTCTCTCCCTCTCTCTCCCTCCCTCCCTCCCTCTCTCTCCCCTCCCCTCTTTTTCTCTATCTCTCTCTCTCTTCAAACTGGTCCGGCGCCATCCACCTGCAAGTACTTGCTTCTTCAACATATTGTACCCTCCTCTCGTTTCAGCACGGCTTCCATTCCACCAGCAGAACCGGTGGCGTACGGCACGTCGGTAAGAAAAATCTACTGCAGCCAACACCGCGTTGTCGACACCTTTAGAGACGTTGGATGCTCTCTCTCTCATTTTGTCGTTTTGCTGTTTCGGCGTGGCAATTATGCACGTCACCAGTGTCGGTTTGCTGTTTCGGGGTTTGTGTGAAAACATTATGTATGCACGGCAGCACTGTCGCCTTACTGTTTCGGCATATGCGTGTATGCACGTCAGCGGTGTTTTTAGTTTTCACCTCTTTAACGGGAGCGGAGACGACGACTCTCTTGACGCCTCCATCGAAGTACGGCTGCAGCTTCTCCTTCGTCAAGAACACTCCCTGGTAAGAAACGGGTGGGGGAGGGGAGGGGGCATATTCATTTGTTGCTAGCCTCAGTCATTTGACCATTGACCACGCATCCCTTCCGAGATGGAGCAATCGGGGAGAGGGGGGGGGGGGGGGGGCAAGGAGACGGGGTAAGTTACGGAGAGAGAGACACGGGAGGCTTGCACGGGCGGCACACGTGGAAGAACGCCTCGACAAAATCGCCACCAAAACCAGCATCAATATAAACACCACCACCAACAGCGCCATACGGTGTCTAAAAAAAAACGCGACGTGGCCACGCTATGGCGCATGCTCGGCTTATACGATTGGCTGTTGAGGCCGACGGTAGGCGATTGGTCGCCATGAAAGCCTATCTTAACCTTTTCAATACTGCAAATATTAGGGTGCTTGCGATTTCCAAACTCTGTTGGTTGGAAAAAATGTAAAAATAGTCTTGAAACCGACGAATGTCATAACCCAAGGCCAACCAACCCACGAGAAAATTAGGTTAGAAAAAAAAAAAACGGTAGGAAAACGTTTTTCTAACCTAATTTTTCGCAGAATTTTCGTGGGTTGGGTTGGCCTTGGATTGTGATCTCGACGGTTTCAATGCTATTACTATATGTTTCCTACCCATCTCCTAACCAACCAAAGTTGGTAGATCGCAAACACGCTATTGTCTCACATAATTTCCAAGTGATTTTGTCCACAAAACGTGCGTGCGGTTTCTACATTGATGATATGGGGTTGGGGCGCAAGAGTGCGCGGTCGTGCCCGTCCCAGATGAGACGCAAGCTTCCACAGCAGTATGCTTTCGCGCTGCGCCAGGCGCGCAGCAACAGCGCATACTGTAGTTGCCAGGTTGGACCGGGCTAGTTGCAACTTTTATTCGTTTGTTTTAAGTCGTCCCTTTTTACTTTCCAGCTCAATTCGCAGGAGCGTTTTACATTCAACGATTTTCTGGACAAGCCGTGGAAACAGGTGTCTTCCCTCCCCCCCCCCAAAAAAAGGCCTTCACTTTTATCGCGCGTTGGGTTCGCCCACTGCTGGTCGATTTTCATCGATTTTTGCCAACTCGCGCTTTCGCACTTTTGGCTACTGTGGGCTATTAATTGTTACCAGGGATGCATGTTGCAGGTTACACGTACGCTCGGTTTCGCAAATCCACGCGCTGTTCGCAGAATTCTCGCCGTTCGCCGAACTACAAAAACTGCCCCGGGTGGAAAATGTCCTCATACATTCTGGAAACTCAATTTTTTAACAGTATTGGTCCGGGAGGGGATGATAGTGTTCCATCCCTTGTATTAACGCCTTTAAATATCTGAGGTTGCCGTTCGCGGGCGCCGTTCGCACTTTTTTTAGCGGTAACACGCATCCCTCATTGTTACAGTCGTAGCAGTGGCGAGGAGCCGGCATTTCGGAAGCAACTCCAGAGTGCGGTCTTTGCTTCCCTACCGTATACTATAATCAAGATAACACATCCCCTCGGACGATTTTAGAAGCTGGTTTTCTCGACAATGGGGAAAGCGCAAACGCCGAGCGACGCGTCTATGGAAATATGTCGATGAGGTTTTCCCAAAGCCGTCATGTTCGTTGTGTGTGCTCCCCTGGTTTTGGAGAAAATAGGTTCTGAAATGGGATGTGTTATCTTGATTATAGTACACGGTGATTCCTGTGACCTATTTGTTTATCTTGGTACAGTATCCTCCGAAAGAAGCATTACGTAACAGTCATCTCTTGACTGGATCCAAGATTAAACCAAGCAACCATAAGTTACGGCCCACGTCAACACCTCAGCCTGAACCAACATAGCACCCCCGCGCGCGCGTGAGCGCAAACGATACCCCAACTCCACTCAAAAAGAACGCTCACTAGTGGACACCACCGCAACATTCGCTGTGTACCGTCAACCTGTACCGCGAGCGGGGGGGGGGGGGGGGGGGGGGGGGGGGGGGGGGGGGGGGGGGGGGGGGGGGGGGGGGGGGGGGGGGGGGGG
>JAYJMJ010000289.1:8097802-8119019 GCA_036873875.1 Laminaria ephemera
CACTGACACTCGAGCCGATTAGCGGTGAGGTCGATATGCTATGTACTACAGTAAGTCGCGCCTCCCGAGGCATCTGCGAAACGCTCGCACCGACACTCTAGTCGGTTAGCGGCGGGACCAAGGTATCAGTACGAATCACAAAATGAGATTCTAGGAATGTAATCGATCGTCGTTCCGATCCGATCCGTATATTTTTGAATCAGACATCGGTGAGAATGCATATCTGACAATAAGGGTGGCGTTCCCTCCAAGCTACGTCGAACAACACGGTAAAACCAAACTTGTTTTGGGCTCCTGATGATATACACTGTAGATGGGCTATTTTCACGCAACCTCGATGGATCGGTTCACCGATGACTGTGTTTTGCGCCTTTATCATTACGGGGGGACGCATTTAACAGGACCGTGATACACAATGGTCTCATACGGGAGAACGTACCGCCAGGGCCGTATAATGTCCCATAAACCAGAAAGTGTCCAATGTTATCAGTTCAGGGTCTGCAAAGAGTAAGCTAAAAAACCACCCGTACACATCTTGTCTCACAGGGGTTGACGGAAGAAGACACGGACCGCGGGACAAGAGTTGCCCCGCTCCCCGCCCCAGTGAAGCTTACCATTGAAACAGGCGAGCCCCCCCCACCTCCTTCACGGGGCTTTGGCGCCACCGCGTCATTATCACACTATACTGCCTCTCAAAGCGAGCAACGCTTAGCTAGTGAGGTCGAGTGTGTCAGTAGTAACCTGCGTATGCGAAAACCGAGACGGCCAGTGCTGGGGGAGGAAAGGGGAGAAAAGAAGGTCATGGAGCCAAGCGAAGCGACGAGGGGGGGACGATAGTTGATGGGCGGCGGCAACAGGCGCGATTATTGCTGTCTGTGGTCGTTCGGTAATCGCAGGTATTGAGAAACGATTGCTTTTCTGTGGTAGTCGGCCATCGTAGCTACTGCTGCTGGTTTCAGCGGCTCCGCTTGGTACCTGTCGAACAAAACGCCTGCGGGTGGTGTAGAGTTTTCTTTGCGGGAAGGCCGTGACGAGGGCGTTGAATTGACCGGTGCCCTGCTTTGGGCGGCAATCGTATGCGAAACTATTTACAGTACTGCCAGGGAAGCGAGCGAAAGAAGAAATGTTCCAGTGGCTTGAGTCATCTAGGACGACGTACGCGTAGTACATACAGTTTGTGCAGTTGCGCTGGGGGGACGAATTTTCCGTCGTTTTGTTAGGTTTGTTTGTTGATCCCCTTGTGCATGATATCTGAGGTGGCGGTGGGAGTCGGTTTCTGCGGCTGCGCTATATACCGGACGATTTCCCTCGAAATCACTCGTTTATTTGATAGTTTGCATGTTTAGCAATATACTTCGTACCAGGTACCCTGGTACGTTGTATGGTTGGTGTAAAGGTGCTACCTACTGAGCTATCGATCGGTTATCCTGCTCAGGGTAAGTTTTATAACGTTATCCCCCTTGCGCATGGTGTGTAGGGTGGCGGTAGGCAGTGTCACATGCGGGGGGGATCTTCCGGGCATGTACTGCTGCCAATGTACTGACTCGCAGGTGGTGCCAGAACTACATACGGCGGTAATCGGTTACCGGCGGAATTCGTTGAATGCGTTTCTTTCGCTTAACTCTAGAGGAGAATTTTTGTATTTGCGCGCCGTATATGACGATCACATGCGCGTAACAAGAAAAAGCCGACGTAGAAGCTCAAAGCTAGTTCAAGGGTGTGTGCGGGCGCGGTGAGGATGGGAAACCGCGCTGACCCACCCCAACGGCAGCTCAAGCAAGTAGCCTACAATCTCAATCTTAATTCCTGTTTTGTTCCATCTTGCACTGTTTGCACCTTCCTCGTACTGTTACGAACCACTGCTGCCCTCACGTACGAGCTTCAGCTTTTAGCCCCCCTCGTGGCCCCGGCTATCACTCCGTTACCTTCAAACTACCCCACCCATCTTACCCCTTGGCCTGATTGCTTGTCGTACCTTCCCGCATCCCCTACAAATATGTCCGGCACATACTGGGTTCTCCATGTTCGGCTTTGCGCATTCCACGAACGCGCTCGACACCCACGGCGCTGATGTTTGCATTAACGCGTCGCTCACCACTCGCTACCGCCAGCTTCGTCGGCCCCTTTCATGTTCCTCCTTTCATATCCTCAATTGGGGGTCAAACTCCTCCCCCCCGCCTCCCTCTCTCCTTCACTATACACTACGTTCTTACCTTCCCTACAGAATCTCCCTGCCACTCCTCAAGCACTGGATTGCTCACCGACTCCACCTTTCGCCGCCCACCTTCCGGAATTTTCATTTCGTTAAAATTTCCGACGAGGTCAAACACTTTTCTTCCTTGTCGACCATTGTCGCCCCCCCCCGTCCCTGGTCAGGAAGAGCAGTGTTTTTATGTAATATATGGAAGAAACGTAACTAGCGCCCAATTGTTGGAGGTGTCCCTGTTGGCAGTAGGAACGGTGCTCCGTCTCGAAAGGGATGCGTGGTCAATGGTCAAATGGTTAAGGCAAGCAACAAATGAGTACACCCGTCCCTTCACGAGCAACGCCTTTTCCCTGACCGCCTTTCGGCACTCTAGCTAGACTAGTCTTGCCCCGTCCATCTCCCGGTTCTTTCTTCGGTCCAGCGGCTCCCCCCACTGGAAGCCCTACGTTTTCCTCCGCACGCAATACCTATTGTAACCCCCCTTATCAGTTATCCTCTTCCTCGCTCGCGACGGGTTTCGCTCCCCCAAGTGCACCCCATTCGTTCCTTATTTCCCTCTTTGATATCTGATCGTTGTTCCGCCAAGGCAAAGCCAACCTCTACCCACTGCTCATAATTACAAGCGAATGAAAGTTTCTAATTTACACGGTGCCAAAAATTTGGGACCCCTTTAGATATGGCTGAAGCCTTTTGTTACTTGATTGAACGGTGGCTTCTCGACCGCCGGTTTTGTTTTCCAATCAACGCTCATAAGTTGACGACAGTAATAAACATTCTGCCGCGCGAGTTCCTAGCGACAGCTATACTCTCTTGGTGCTTTAGCGTGACAACAGTTTCTGCTGTCACCGCCGACTCCTTGCTCTGACTAACCGCAGCAGAAAATCGCACGGGTACCTTGCACCAACTCTTCCAGCAGCCCCACCTCCATCGTCTCAGTGTTAAGTCACCATCCCCTCCCTATGTGTGTCTTCTAGCTCACACACATGTTTCTGTACGTTGCCAAAATAAGTCGAATCTGCATGTTTGCCAAATGACTCGACGCCGAAACCCGTCCGAGCGCGTACTCTCTTGCGAGAGTTGCAAACACATCTGCCTGCTGCTCTCCTTCCCTAACCCACCACGCGGGTTTGAGGCTCGCCTTCGTCGGATTCACTTGGATTCCCTCTTCCTTCTATGTACCCGTCCGCTTTACGCATTTTTGTTGCCCCCCCCCCCCGCCATTGCCGAACACCTCACGGCGCTTCGCGCTTGGTGCAAGCAATAATATCTGCCTGGTCGGTGAAAACCCGACGTATGTGCTCCGCCCCGGTCTTGTATGGACGCGAGGGTCTACGCGATCTGACAGACTACGGCCATGCATGACATGGTTACGATTACACTCCCCCCCCCGCTCCGCCTGACCCTCCTCCTGTTTCTCCCACTTACTTGCAGCTCAATCGCCCACTTCACCGTGCACCCAGCTAATATATACCTACTATTAAAATAGTAGGGTTAGTTAGGAGGGCTCAGGTCCGGGTGGCTTCAGGCCCGGGTGGGATCAGGGTGCCAAGCGGGTTCTATGTCGTACCGTTTCACTGATGATGATATCAGATACCCCCCGTTTCGTCCCTATGATATACCCCTTGCATGCCCGTTTCGAACGTTACGACGAGTAAATAAAGTGTACCAGGTACAGTGTATCATCCTATACACTTCTTTGCTTTCTGTTACACTAGGAGTACTCCCGCTTACTGGCGATGTATACCAATAGACCCATGCGCTCGATTTGTGATACCGTTGACTTGTACTCGTACGTACATAGTCGGGATTAGCGTGCCAAGCGGGTTCTACGTCGTACTGTTTCATTGATGCTCCCCGTTTCGCCCCTATCCCCCGTGTTTGCCTGTTTCAAACGTTCCGACCAGTAATTCGGTCCGTAAGTGTATCTTGTATCATCCTACACTCTGCTTTTTGTTACACTACGAGTACTACCATTGGCGAGGCCAATACACCCATGCACACATGCATGCTTGTGATACTGCTGTACCGTCGACGTGTATGATATGTATTCACTCGCATGATACATACCACCGTTAAAAAAACCGAAATCCAAGATTCAAGATCACAAGAAGACTCGTCAAAGATCGGACGAAACTGACTACAGGTGGGAAGGGCCAAGCAAGGGGAGTCCCAATGTACTGCTATCACTACGTACAAAGCAGGGAACGCATAGAGCACAGGAACACAGGAATGCAGGAACGTCTACGTCGTACCAGGTACTAATAATAATCGTATCGTCGTGTCATACTCTTAAGTACTCGAACATTCCAAAAATAGATAAATTATAAATTTCTCGATGTTGCCAGCGGCAGTTACAAAAGGGAAAAAGCCTTCCAGCCCTATACGTTCCTACATGGGAAAATCAAAATCGTCCGCCAACGCGGGATGCGGGATGCCGGGTGCACCACACAAGAACACCGCCGACCACGATGAGCTCGGTTTCGTACGAGATCCCCCACACAAGCGATATCCCTTTCTTCTCCAGTCTTCATGGCAGAGCTCAGCGCGAAGTAAGAGGCATCGAAAAACGAGATTTGCAAGGTGGGCTACATATACTCGGACGCCGCATTTTTTTTCGCCACTCGCGTTGAAGTCAAACTCAAAGTAAAAAACGTCAAGAAGTCATTTTTTTTCATGTCGGGTGGAGTTCTTGGTGGCTTATTCTCGTGCCGACGGCCGCCCCAGGTCTTGCTGCTCCACTTTAGGCAGTACTAGGTATAGCATGTACAGGGAGCGAAGTCGGTAGTGCTCGGGCGACTGCTGATCTCCGTTGGTGTGTTGGTTCCTTTCGTTTGGTGGTTTGAGATCATGTTGTTACCGGCCGAGCAAGTTCAATATGTTCATCGGAAAAAAGAGAAAGGTCATAACCCGTTGACAACGTGACAACCGGTACAAAGCGAGCAAGGCAAGCACGGCAGTAAAGCCATGCACGAGAATCTGTTCGGCTGATTTTCGCGTGCTATATACCGGTACTCACAGCAGTAACTTTGGGATACTTCGGGATGCTGTTGTACCAGGTTCGTTAAACGGTGCCGTCGAGCTTTGCGTTTGGACCAGCAGCGTCCCGTGTTCCGCGAACATGAACGTTGCCCCATGAACGTTGGTGTTCAATGCCGTCTTATGTAACATGTAACTTGCAATGTGTCATGTACTGTCATGTCCTCATGGTATCATATGGACAGGAACGTTTACGTTTACGTTTGGGCACCCTTCCTTCCCTATAAGTCCATTAATTTTATACCTGGTAGTTTTCTCCTGTTGAGACCCTGGATTATGTCCTGGGAAGTCTCTTGTTTGTACGAAATACCACCAGGTACCTGGTGTATTGCGGAATAATTGATAAAATATGACGATACTGCTGTAAACAGAATCGTAATTCTCCAGTGTCTACTCCTGTCGATCCATGTCTGTCTGTCAGTGCCTGCCCCCTTTTTTGTGAGTCCTCTCCGCGCAAAGCGTGAGGCCATCTCTTATAAGACCGATTCTGAATCCGAAAATGAACGTGTTCGGGCAGCAAAACCGGTTTGCAACTCTTATATCATACGGTAGACCCGAAACTGGTGATTTTTCAGGCCTCCATTTTCGGATATCGTTTTCGGGATGGCCCCCACCCGGAAATGGGGGTCCAGTTTCACCACCACGAGCCGATGGGATCGGACAGTGATGGTGACGACTACGAGAGCCTTGCCACTCTCCTTGCAGTGGCGATTGCGGCATTCGCCAAACGCAAACACACACACTATTATGCTTGTCGAGGACGAGGACAGCGGCCGTCTGCGACATGTCGTTGGTGTTGATGCACGAGATCGACGAGAGCGAGGGGAAAGACAACCCTCCTCGCGTGAACGCACACGGCGTTCTTTCCCTCGCCTCACCTACTGCAAAGCTTCACCATCTGCATGCGCTGAGATGCTCTGGTGCGGCGAACTCGTACGGGCACGTAGTCAAGCGATCGCCGTTGTCGATTGTTTCGTGGGAACTCTTTCCAAAAACAATCTTTAAAATTCAGGTTTCATTATAATTGTCGATCCGATTCTGCCCGTCTGGTTTTGCGGCCCGAAAAATCATCTCATTTTCGGATTCGGATATGCTCTTATAAAAGATGGCCTAAAAAAAAGAAAATGCCATGCCGGCGTCCCCGGTGGTCTAGTGTTAAACCTCGAAACTATAATATACCTGGTTAAAGGTCGATATCTTGAGTTCGAGCCCCCCCCGAGTGTGTACTCGTATACACGTACGAATAGGTCGGGACTTTTTCTTATGCAAAAGTTAACTCGGGGAAAGCGCGAGAGCGTGAGTTAGTAAAATTCGATGAACATCGACGAGCAGTGGTGGGAATGCTGAACCCTCTGCGCGATAAAACTGAAGGCACGACATTTCGGACAACAGCAGTAGTATCATTCACGTCATATCTTGGACAAACTAAAGGCGGGGGCGCGTGCTTGCCGCATGCTGCGAGCCGCGATACTCAGTCGATGGTGACACTTCATTCACCAAACCACCCAACGCAATGAAGAGAAGGGTATGCAGCAGTACACGACATGTAACAAGAGACAAGCCAATAAGAGGAAAGTCAGGCTGATACTCAACCGGGAAACTAAGAAATTCGGGAGCCATTATACTGAAGTTAGTGTAGAACGCACCCTTCTAATTACGAAACCCAGCCTCGGTCAGAATTTCTCTTTCTTGTCATAGGTGTCCGGTATTAGTACTGTAGTGCTGTACCAGGTATACTACACCGATTCATACAGAAGAGCGCGCATCTCGTCTCCTCTCTGCGTGTGCATGTCTTGCTACTCTTCAGCGTTTTTTTTGTAGCACACGATAGTAGCGATAGGTAGGATACACTTACTGGGTACGTATCATAGCCCCCACACACCTATTATTAATGATACGTACGGCGGTAATGGACAACGGCTTTTTTGGCGCCAAGCAGCAATAAAAAAAAGAAGGAACAAATCCGACCAATCGTTTCAACCCAACAGATGTCCATCCCAGGATGAATCTCTCTTCCTCTCTCGCTCTGCGCAGGATATAGGATCTCGCCACGTGCTAGATCAAAACCGGGCCACGAACTTGAAACCTAGCTATGCCCAAACGCACCCCCCGAAGCAGCTTTCGAGTGCCTTGCGCAGCAGCAGCAACGGGGACATGCACGCGACAGGATTGTAGGTACCATAGCATGAGGAGATCCACCTCTAGGCGCCATAAAAATAAAGTACCAGGTAGACGCAAATCAAAACAATTCATTTTGTCCGGAACTATAAGAACCGTTTACTCACTAAACTCAATTCAAAACGGTATTTACAGTTTAGGACAGTGGTACCCTTCGTTCATCATCAGACATGGTCATATCAAATCATACCTCCCGAGTTTGGGGCAGAGCTCGCCCGGCGGTCGAGCACGGCCGAGGATCTCTCGGGGCTCATAGCAGAGCTGATCTTCCTCTTCTCCGGCGTGCGCGGTGGTGGCAGCGGCATCGTAGCAGCAGCAGCAGCACCAGCATCTATCTGCCTTCCTCTCGAGGGACCTTGCCATCCATTCGTAGGGCTTGCTGGAAGCGACACATACTCTAGCTTTGAGTCATGGCGCTGATCGGTGATACCACCAACGGCGGGTTTCGCTTCCTGTTTAGGCTCCTGGCTAGAACAACGCTCCATGCCTCGAGGCCGGCGCGGGACACTGGGGAAGGGAGGGGAGAGGAGGGAGGGTGGGGAGGCGTGGCGGTTCTAGTCACGCTTTTGTGACGATTGCTTGTTGCTACCAGTATCTCGTATCTGCTGCTGTGTCCCGTCCTGTGGGCTTGGTGCGTGGGAAGAAAAACCGGTACTTTTGGCGGGAGGAAAACGTTCTTGAGGTGATATTGCCAGGGAACAGAAAGGAGCGTACCTCTCGACCAGGGAGCTCTTCGCTGCTTTCGCCGCCACAAAGCGTTGGGCTCTGGAGTAGCTGCTAGATCTCTACTATCCCGTGCAGTTCGTGCGCGTGGCCAGATAGAGATCTCGGTGTAGTTAGCTTGGCTGCTGTTCTTGTTCTTCCCTCCCGGGGTCCAGGGGATATTGACCCCTTCACAAAAACGCACAAGTAATTATGGAAACCCATCCTTTCATTTCCGGATGCTCTTAGCTCTTTTTTGAGGTCGCTTACCTCCACCCACCACGTCCGCTCTGTACCCGGTAACCATGGCGTTTCGTGGGTCAGCTTCGTCGGCGAAAGCACACCTGCAGAAGTTTACTGCAACAGCCAGCAATCTGGTAAACAAACCATCGAGGAACAACAGCGTAAACACCACGTTGTTTTCCATCTCCGCCACAAAACCTCAGCACACGCTGTTTCTACACCGCCACTTTGCCTCCAACACCGGTGTCAGCAGCAGCAGGAGCAGCAACAGCAGCAACAGCACCACTACCACCACCACCACCACCAGCAGCGGCAGAAGCAGCAGTAGCAGAGGGGGCTGCTCCTGCTCGTCTCACCCAACCACAGCCCTCCGCACGGTCTCCCCATCTTGGCTACCTTCGACGTTTCCATTACACCGGAGGCCTCTCTCCACGCGCTCCGATGACAGCGACAAAGGCAACCCCTCCCACACCACCACCTCCGCACCAAACAAGCTGAACGTCCACGTGACCCATGTGGACGCTACTGCTAACGCGGCCGGGCCAGGAGGCGGCGAAGGTGGCAGTGTTGATGACCGAACCATGATGCCCAAGGAGGATAGGGTGCCTCTCGGCGCTGGGGCTGGGGCTGGGGCTGGGGCTGCGGTCGAGAGGGGGGCGGAGCCTCAGACCGTGAGGTTTCTTGACGTGCCTGGGTCGGAGCAGACGCGGGAGGAGAAAATGACCATCGTTTTCACGTGCACGGTGAGAGCAGCGGACCCCTCGTATCACTCGTACTCGTAGGGGGGCTCTAAGACGCCGCGCTTGATTATCTATTCTATGGTTGTCTGTGTTGTTGCACTTCGCCATGGACTGCCACCAAAGATGTCGGTTGACGGCACTCTTGCCCCTTGCCCCTTGACGCACTACCAACTCCCCACGCTGTCATTAAGAATAGTATATTACGTCTAGAGAGACCTTGACGAGTCAAAAATGGTCCGTCAATCGATATATTTGACCGTCACACTGCTGTTGTTGTACCGCGCGGTTGACTGCAACACTGGTGTTCTGCTGCTACGTAGCCTGTTGCGCCTTGCCATCGACTGCAACACTGCACAGCAAATACTCCCAGTATTCGCAGCAGTATCCCCGCCCGAAAATACTTTACTTCACCTCCCCACTACTCGGAGCATCTGTGCAACACTGCTGTTGTTGCTCCACGCCGTCGACTGCAACACGGCAGACTGCTGTATTGTACCTGGTACGCTGGAACTGGAATTGCACCCACGTGTTTTGGTACAAACTACCTGGTTTTGGTGTTGGATACCGGTGTTGTCAGTAGTAAGAGCGGGTCGGAAGAGGAAAGTTTGACCGGGTACGTATAGCGACATTAAAAACGATACGCGCGGCGAGTAAGGTCTTATCAGCCGTCCAGGAAAAGCGTGCAGCAGTGCAAGTATCACTATGCTGAGCGCATGCCGTAGATCACTTCGGACACATCCTCTACGCCAGCAGCCCGGGCTGCTTCGGTCGATGCCGATGCTGTGAAGTGTCATTTAGTTTCGACCGCTTTCCCCCTCTGAAGTCCCAAAGGCCCAAAGGAGTTACATTTTTTTTTTCGGCGTGTTCCAAATGGGTGAGGTTCCTCCATTATTAACTTGATGGTGGAGTCACAGGTGTCCAAAGAAACATGCTTTTGGCGACAGTCCCGCAGGCGCGCAGTGAAACAGCACAACTTTTAGACGTAGTTTTCAGTTTTCAGGGCCATTTCGGAAGCGAGGAGGCATGTGCTATACTTCGAAGTATAGAATCACAGAATCGCAGATTGCACATCCTCTCGAGGTTTTTCCCCTGGTTTTCCTTTGGACCCCCTACTCGATTACACCATCACACCAGCTATGGTAGAATATTGATTCATGACCGGCTCTCTATTAATTGGTGCTGCAGGTCTTTCAAACGTCAATGATCCTTGTGCAGAATATCATAGCTCCATGTTTTTTGCTCCAACTAGCCCTTCAAAGACCGAACTACGCCAACATTTTTTTGGAAAACCAATATCGTACCCGCACTACTGCTGGTTGTATGTATATACGAGTAGTCTAAATGTTTCGGGTTTTTATTTCGGCTTTTTGACAAATCAATCCCAGCCACCATACCACACGTCAACACCATCGCGATTTGATTGATCTGCCTGCCGACTACCGCCGGCTACAACGTACGCGTAGCGCTCCCCGCACACACGACACAAAGGGCGTTGCTCGGTTTCGCGACCTGCAGTACGAATCTACTGTTGTGGCCTGTGGGCAGCGTTCCCGTGACATCAGTCCGTTGTCAAACGGGCCTTTCCCCCCTATTTTTTTGTGTTTCTCTGTTTCTCCGATTCTCCGTTTCTCCTTTTTCTATTCTAAACCAGCACCATACCCATAAGCACCAATCTCGAGCCACACTGCTTCTAGTTACAGTGACCCATTTTAGAACCGCACCTACGCGTTTTTGTGGACAAAGTTCTTGGAATTCGTGTGGGACTGTTTTCCAGTACTAAAAGGGGAGAACCCAGCATGGAGAAAAAAACACCCTCACGTATCACACGGACGACGAGAATGCTCGGTGTTCAGGCTCGGAACCCTCGGCGGTGGATGCTATTGAAGCTCACGGATGCGTGGTACAGTAGGGCCGCACCACTTTTTTTTCAGAGGCTCCTCACTCGAGGAGTTACATACCTCACGAAAAACACTGATTCAGCGAAAAGTGAAAGTGCTAAAACCCGATGAGCAATCCCATTGGTCTAGGTATACAACCATTGCTATTGTAAGAATCCAACGTTTTTGGGTATTTCATCAGATCAGGAACCCCGCCAGACAGAAAAACTTTGAGCAGACAGTGCTATCCCGGTCGAAGCACGCCTCCGCACTCTTCATCGCCAAAGCTATTACGGGGGTACATAATAATTAGGACCAAATGTGGTTAGTAAAAATAGGAGAATGTATAGGTTGTTGTGTGTATTGTAGGTCCTGATTACTATGGTCCTCCGTAATAGAATGACCTACAGTATCGTATCAACTCTACGTAAAGCCTTCATAGCAAACAGCGGGGATCGGGGGAATTGATTTCGCTCTGAGCCTAAGAGGGGGCGGGGAAAACAATTTCGGCCCGCGGCCTTGATACTTGGAATTGTAGTCTGGCAAGTTAAAATTTTGCATTGCGGCAAAGGAGGACGAAAAGGCAGTGCGGTACGATTATTTGCCGGCTCACGGACGAAAACACCTGCCTACCTGGTATATACATTGCCCTGTTATGTTATACCTGGCAGCCTGGTACCTACCAGTAGTATCTGATATGCCACGTGTTTGATTGAGTCTTACAGCTTGCATGTTTGTCAAGTCTTCTGCTTGATCGAAAATTACAACTCGTATAGCAGTCACCCATTGATCCAAAACTGTCGATATCAATCAACCTGGCGTCGTCGATTTGTACTACGAGTATAGAATACCTTTGTCCTTGGTCAGGCGTAAATTATCAGACACTATTGTTAGTTAAGACTACTGGTACTTGGTGGGATAATGATAATTTCACAGACGTCTGTGCACTGAAAATTGCACATACGGTCTAAAACCAAGTAAATGCAAATGGCCATTTGTTTTGTCGTTCTAAAGCTCCACATGGGTCAGGGTTGGGGTCAGGGTTGTTGTTAGGGTTGAGGGCTGGGGCTAGCTTTTTGAAAGTTGAAAAAATATCTCTTCTCTTCTCTTCCCTATCCTTGTTTTGTTTCGTCTCATGTCCCCCCCCCCCCCCATGCGGCTTCCCCTGTGCGATGATGCCCTTCCCTTCTTTCGGTCGACGTTTTCCGTGTCAGGTTTGCGAAACGCGGACGGCCAAGACCTTCGCGAAACTCTCCTACGAGAAAGGAGTTGTCGTGGCCCGATGTCCCGGCTGCCACAACCTGCACCTCATCGCGGATCGGCTAGGGTGAGATGATGCCGTAACGTTGGCGCGCGCTCGCTTTTTTCGTTTGCTGGGGGCGCTTGCTACGATAGGGCTAGCCCTTTCTGGCCAAAATGCTTCCGACTGACGGGTCTCCTCAACTATGGAACCTCCCAATATTGTTGGAATCGCATTTGTTTTTTACAATATTTTTCGTTGTATACCTAGGAAACGGGATTGTTCATGAGGGTAATAGTGTGTTTGCGATTTCCAAATTCTGTTTGGGTTGGAAAACATATAGTAATAGTATTGAAACCGACTATTGTCATAACCCAAGGCCAACCAACCCGCGAGAAAATTAGGTTGGAAGACTAAAAAATAGGTAGGAAAACGTATAGCGTGTTTGCGGGATACCAAATTTGGTTGGGTAGGCGTTGGGTAGGAAACATATAATAATAGTATTGAAACCGTCAAAATCACAATCCAACGCCAACCCAACCCAAGAAAAATCAGATAAAAATTAGGTTAGTTTTTATGTTTTTCCCCCCCTACCATTTTTTCAATTTCCAACCTAACTTTTTCGTGGGTTGGTTGGCCATGGGGCTATGAAATTCGTCGGGTTCAATACTAGTTTACATTCTATCTATAACCCTAAAGAGTTTCGAAATCGCGAACACCCTAATAGCCTCAGAACAAAGAGGCGCTACCCCTTCCGTAGCACGCAGCCAAGGCTTTCTTCAGTGTTTACGAGGATCTTGTCTGTCCCAAGCCCGCACTATCCACTACCCCGCCCCCGTTCCGCGGTCGGGATTTTTATTTATTGCATGGGCTTTCTCGCTCGGCGGCGGAGTCCAGTCTCGGCTTCTCTCGTTATTCCTCCCGCCTGGACTCCCCACACTACCTTGGTGCAACGCGGAAAACCTGGGCTGTCTGCCGCATCGAGGTATGCTTCGCACGACCACCACGTCGTAAGACACGTTGGGGAGCTTGCTGCCTATTCACCGGCGCATGGTACGGCCGGGGCGCACCTACATTTTTCTGAGGCCTCCTCACTTGAGGAGCTCTGTGCCTCACCCAAAAACTGATTTGTCAGAAACAATGAAAAGCGCCACCCGACGAACAATCGCATGCCCTACTGTAGGTGCATAAAAAAATATCATGGTACCGGTACAACACAAACGTTATTCCAACGATTTTGGGTTGGAGCCCCCCCCCCCCGTCAATCAGAAATATTTAGGTAATAAAATTCTATCCCTATCGTAGCATACTCACCATGCTGTGGATGCGGGAGTTCCAGAGGCAAGGGTAGGCGTTCAGAAGAGACGAGGCCATTACCAAGGGCTTTTCCAAGAGCAGAGCCGTCGGTACCTGTCAATGGCAAAAAAAAAAAAACGGGGGCCGTTGCCGTGAGGAGGCCAAATGCCGAAACAAGCCGATGGGGTGAGCCGCGGTCACATGGAGCGCTCAACCAGTACCAGATGGGCAAGGTCCACAGTAGGTCGCTTCGCGCGTTGTGTAGACGACACGCACAGGACAAGGTACACGCTATACCTCATCGGTGCGTTTGCACTCAGGACAAGGTACACGTTATATATTATGTGTGTGCGGCGGACAGGATAAGGTACACGTTATATCTCATCGGTGCGTGTGCGGACAGGATATGATACACGTTATATCTCATCGACGTGTGTGCGGACAAGAGACAGAGGCGGTAAGGGGAAGGGCCGCCGTTACAACGCCGGTTTCCGGGTGTGCTTGGAATCCCTTTTCGCGCGGCCTTCATTTTTGTTTCATCGTTTATGTCGTAAGCCGAAAGCGGCAGTCCAAAATGTTGCCATTTGGGAACAGCGAGCGACGGAATGCGTTTTCTCGCCCGGCAGCTCCTTTCCAACTTACACAAACAAGTGACAACGCCATTTCTGTCCGCCCCGCGCAGCAACCGAATATGCGTCGACGTTCCGCGACGGTTTTGCCGCACAGCCACACACAACGAGCGGCGTCAAGCGAGCCAATCTACGCCGTGCCTATCCCCCGTCTCAAAACTCCAACTCTTGGGACGAGGAGCGATTCACTCCCTTGTCTCAACACTCCAACTCTTGTGACGAGCGATTGACCGTACCGACGATGTTGCCCGGTCGTACTCGTAGTCGTCAACGGCAGCCGCGGTGACGACGAAATCGCCCTGGCTTATCCGGGCGTAGAACTCGTTGTATCTGCGACGGGCAGGGGTGGACAGGAAAGAACAAAACGTGTCAGTACGTTCGATTTGCGCCAGCAGGCATTCCGTTACAATGACTGCGCTGTTGGGTGGATTTGAGGCAGTCAGTGCAAAGACGGGCAAACCGTGTGCGTGTGCGTGAAAGGGCAAAGGCGGGCAAGAGCATTCTGCAGGGTGCTCAAGGCCTTTCTGCGTTGGGGGGTTTGGTAACCTTTCGAAGATTAACAAGCGTTGCTGCATTTGTTATCCGCCCAGCAACGGTTCGTTTTTATGTCCAGCAAGGGGAGCGGAAAGCGCAAGCGCAAAGGCGGTAGTGGCGAGCGCGCCTGGGGTGTTTTGGTGGACCCTTTCCGGTCCCTGAAAGGCGTCCAAATGCCGTGGATGCAACACATGCTGCGGCTCAAAAGAAAGCGGCTCGACCTCCCTCGACCTCCCGACGTTTTTGCCCGCCAACAATGCACGCCTTCTTTACCATGAGTCGAGGATGAAATCTTCTCCTCGCCCTCGTTATTACCAGTACCCACATACCTACAGCACGGATTGCCACCCCGGTCTACGGCAAAGCACTTGCAGAGTGGTGTTTGGTGTTTGTTTTCTTTGCGCCGAACACCTTACGGTGTAACTAACTGCTCGCAGGGTGACGATTTCGTTGTTTCAAAACGAAAAAAAACATGACAACAAAAATCCAGCTTAACAATTTCGTTGTTTCAAAACGAAAAAAAACATGACAACAAAAATCCAGCTTAACAATTTCGTTGTTTTAAAAAAAACAAAACAAAACCGCAAAAAACAGTCTACGATGTACCGCGCGCGAGGCCAAGGAAAGGCTGGAACCCCCCTCGCCCCGGTCGTAATATCACTCACTCAAGATTTATGGCTTCTGTGTAGCGGGACGCGACGCAGGGGTGAGCTTCGAGCTCCTCCGTCAAATCACCAGAAGAGCCCACGGCGTCGAGCGAAAAATTGTCTCTGCCTGCAACGGGAAAGCGTCGGCGTCGTACGATTTTTGCGGAAGGAGGCGGGATGGGGGAGGGGGATGTAATCATCTTATCATGCATGGTTGCAGTCCGTAGGACCATAGACTCCCGCATCCCTATAATGTCGGGACGGAGCACGTTGGGTTTTCACTGGCCAGGCAGACATTGCGTGCACCAAGCACGAAGTCCCGTGAGGTGTTTGGCAAGTCGCATGAAGGGTGAGCTGCGTCCTACTAAGAACCGCTTGTGAGGCGGACTTCAGCACCTTGTGCGTACTTTCTTGCATCTGGACGACAGCGTCGAATGACTTGAGAGGGGGGGGGGGGTTCGTGTGTTGTACGCTCTCACTGAACATCATCGGCGCGGGCGGGGAGCGGGGAGAAGGCCACGTTCCTTACGAAGATGATCGCGGTCTACCTCTGTGGGAGAAGGCAGTGTTTCAACACGGCCGAGGTCTAAGGCTGTTCAAAGGAAGCACGTTTCGTGGGCGTACAACAGTTTAGCAACCTTAGGCCTCATACTCGTGCCATCAGTCCTTCCTTACGTTGCGAGCCTTGCCCTTCTTTCAGCTCCGTACGTGAAATACGGTGTTGGTTAATGAATATTTCTACGAAGCTTCGCCCCGCCTGAAACTAGGATTGGCTTTCGTGGTCACCCTATCGCCAAAGCGCTGCGGAGGGAATGGAAGTACAACAACGCGCTCGCAGCATCACACGATCGATGCACCGTACAAACTATACTCCACGCTATCTTACGCCCAGCTCTGCTATTCTCTCGTTCGTAAGAATAGCTTGCTGTAAATCTTCACCCGCACACACACACATCACGCACACCCATACAAAAGGCACGGCAGTAGGCGTCGCCTGCATTTTACTACTGCAAATATTTTCCACACTAATTCCAAGTAATTTGTTCACAAACGTGCGATGCCGGAGGTAGAGGTGTAATCATCGTACCATGCATGACCGTAGCCCGTAGGGCCATAGACCCCCGCATCTCTACAATGCCGGGACGGAGCACGTGGGGTTTTCACCGACCAGGCAAACATTGCGTGCACCAAGCGCGAAGCGCCGTGAGGTGTTCGGCGAGTCGCATGAAGGGTGAACTGCATCCTACTAAGAACAGCTTGTGAGGATGTCGGAGGTGAGGGGGGGCTTACCATTCGCGCACATGGCCTCCAGACAGGCGAGCAAAGTCTTGTAGTCTCGACGCGAGCTCACCATGATGCCCTGCACGAAGGCACGATCAGGGGCAGCGACAAAACAACAGACCAACACCGCATACGGGCCCCGTTTTCGTTTTCCTTCGCGAAAGAAAGACCATCAGCCCCCTTGATATGAAGCAGTGGCATGCTACCCACCCCTTGGCATCACAGGGGTGCGAGATCAAACGAAAATTGAAAGTATCAAAACAATTTTTGCAGGGCAATTCACGGGTCGGATCACTTCTCGCAGGTGGGGTCGGGTCAGGGTGACCCGACTCGACCCGTGAGTTTTGAAAACCTCCTGACCCGGTCTGATCTAACCCGTGAGATTTCGGATGCCTCCTGACCCGACCCGACTCGCCCTGACTCGCCCCGACTCGCCCCGCGAGATTTCGGAAACCTCCTGACCCGACCCGCGGGACGGGTCATGACCCGTGAAAACCCCTGAATTTTTGGATGACAATAATACATACACTAGCCCGTCTCTCAGCCCCCACATCTCCTGTCCGCCACGCCCACCTGCACCACGAACTTGACCCGCCGCGTCTCCCCCCGCCCCATGGTTGCGTCCATGCTTGCGCCGCCGTCATTGTGTGAGGAGAAAAGTCCTGTGCTTGGTCGAGGGATCCTCATGCCGCCCGTTGGTAGGATGGGATAAACAACGCCCGGGTGGGGGAATAGCCCCCGGAGATTCGTTTCTTTCTTCCGCGTGGGCTCACCTGCTTGAGAGCTCGTTTGGGGTCCCCACCCCTCGTAAGCCTCCTCCAACAATTCTTCCCACCTGCGGGGTGTTGGTGGTGATGATGGTGATGGTGATAATGCTATCACATTTGGTCATTTCCGTCAAATTGTAGCCCGTGGTTTACAAAAAAGGCTAAAAAAAGGTTCCCAATGGAAGAAAACAAGGTGAAAATAATACTTGCACCACAGTACCAATACTCAAGGGAACGGTACTAATATACTGCGGGCTGCGGTATACCATCCCGTATCACCCGCAAACCAAAAAAAATACCAAGAAACTATCCATGGTACGTACACCCGAAAAAATTAGAAAACGTGTACGAAGGCAAAAACAAAGGTGTTGTTGTTCGAGTCGTGATAAGTGGACGGAATCGCAGGGCTGGGCGTTTGGGTCCCAGAGGCTAGCGAGACAAGCCGTAACACGGTGGAATGGCGCACGAACCATGGCCAATGGCACGCGGCGGCGTAAACAGCCGTTCTGACATGGTTGCCTCATGACCAGCGTATACGATAGCTCCAGCCTCACCCCCACATACAGATCGGACAGGCCGCATACTATGAAGCAGGTATTCTTTTCACGAAAAAACACTTTTTTCGCGAAGAAACACTTTTTTCGCCTAAAACCGCCTGATAGCGGTCCGACTGGTTCTCGTTCCCCGACGCTGCTGGCATCACTCTCATGCCGCTAACTCGGTCTCACCTTTCCACTTGCTCTCCATAGACGGTCAAAAACGTGGGAGGGGGTTTCTTCCCCTGACTGGAAGGAACCCTCTCCGCAAAGTCGTGCGCCGTCGGAGGTACACCTCCGTTTTCGAATCCCCTCGAGATGCCGTGCATGTTCCATATGGAAACCTGGGACATAGTCGCGGAACGAAGATCAGTCACGGGAGTGTACAGTTGCACGCCAAAGCAACACGGAATCGACCGAGGCAAAATACAAAAACAACGCCTGTGATGGCGGAAACATGTTTGCATTGAACTCCACGCGAAACCAACGTCACGTTTGTCGTGACGAGGCCACAGAGTTTATCCCCTCATGACGTGCGCGGAGCATCATATGCTGCCGCTAGTGCCACTGTGGTTGGAGGGAGAGCGGAGGGACGGCGACACATCTTTCTTAATCGAGGGGCAAATCAAACTGCGGTTTTCTCGCTAGACCGTTTTCGCTCGGCCTCAATCCCTACATTGCACCGGTCAGCTTGCAGTGTAGGTCCTTCTCCAAACGCTCGCGCTTAGACGGATGCTTGTTCGGAGAAAGGCCCCTGCTAACGAACAGTTGATCAATCTGCGCCTCAGCAACTGGGTATAACGCGCGGTATGCAGATCCCTAAATTGCTTCGCGTCTCAAACAAAGCCGGAAAACCTCGATATCAGCGTCCTAATGCAAGGACAGCAGGCTCCGGCGGTGTCGCGTGCTGGGTGCACCGTTTTATTCGTGTTCGTGGAAGGACAACGATACAACGAATCTGGGCGACGGTTGCTCGGTGGCGACTTTTAGCAATATCCGGGATTGTGACAGGTTGACTCCCCTCCCCCTGGCCCCCTCCACTCGACTCGCCGCACACCTCACGGCGCTTCGCGCTTGGTGCAAGCGCCGTCTGCCTGGTCGGTGAAAACCCGACGTGCTCCGTCCCGGCGTTGTAGGGATGCGAGGGTCTATGGTCCTACGGACTTCGTTCATGCTTGATATGATAATTACTCCCTCCCCCCCCGCCCATTTGTATCTTGTATAAAACAGAAGCGGGTTCACTGCCGATAGCCTGTGCTCGCACACACGAAGCCTTGGCCGCTAGAGGCCCGTACCAAACGCGTACATAACCACGAAGAAGCGTCCTTCTCCCTCGAGGATGAACAGCCTATAGCCACATCCACTAGAGCCCCCGAGAAGAAGGCTTCCGTGCTTTTGCAACAACTTCGGACTCACATTCACGTTCCACAGAAACGGCCCCTGAAGCCTAACGCCCAACTCGTGGTGGCCCGGGTTAAAAAGCACGTTTAGGTCCATGTACGCCGTGCACAGAACGGAGACGTCGAACGACCCCTCCCCGCCCGCTTCCCTCGCCACATCGTGACCTTCGGACCCGCTGCTGCCGAATCCGGCGCTATTATATGATTGTGAGCTGGGTGACATCCCCAACTTTTCGGCGATAGTCGAGTTCCAAACGATCACTTCGCTGCTGCGTGTGCTTTGGTCGATTGGCGACACGGGTTCGTGGAGGGGGATGACATCGTGGGCGCAGGGAAGAAGCTGCCGGAAACCCTCCGGCGGTTTCTGGCGGGAGTTTTTGAGAGAAGAAAGGCGCGACACCGCGCGTAAAAGCGCACAAGGGAAAAAAAAACTGGCATGTGCGGTGGATGTGATGGTCCGAGGGTGCCCGTCTTCGGGAGTGGCATATCATGCGTGAGGGGGTTTATTGTGTTCAACAGGATACTGATAGGGGCGGCGGTATGAATCTTCAATCAAATTATGTGCACGTATTTTCAAGGCGAGCTCGCTTCGCCCGGCCATGTTCCAGGCTCGCGGGCAAAGACGCCGTACACTACCATTCCATCGCGCCCCTGTTCCGTCAATCGTGTGCGGCAAAGTTTAGGTACACACGCACACATCAGTGCGAAGGTTTGCGAGAGCTACGCTCGTCAGAGGCGAACTCAACAATGCCTGGAGTAGGACATACCTTTAGAACGGCGGTGACTCGATACCCCCAGGACATCAACACGCACGAGAACATGGACACTGACGTCAGGTGGTAGTCCGGAGAGTTGTACACCACAGCTCGCCGTCCTGCTCCGAGAGCAATCTGTCACAGCGGTGCATTGTTTCCGTGGCAAGCGTTTCTTAGCGGCGTGTTACACCCACGGCCACAGCGGTACATGTCCATGGCGATCATTGCTTAGCGGCGTGTTACGCCCACGGTTTTCAAGCTGCTAGGGGCGTTTGCGACACAACAAAAGTGCGGATCACCTTCTCACGCTCGAATTCGAACCAATACGGGCTTAGCCTTCATTGAACGTCGCATCAAACACCGGTTTTCGCTTTGATGCCGCCTCTCGTGTTTGAATTGAACAGTCTCACACATGACGTGTTATCCAAGCGCCGGTGAAAACCATCAACATTGACTCGAACATCAGAAAACAAAACATGAAAATACTAGCCACAAGCTCGCTCTGACTCTTCGGAACTGCCTGTGAGGGGCTCGAAGGCGCTTAGTTCGAGTTTGCGAATGAGCGCTTGTGACGGCTCCATATGATACTCTTGTCGGGATTTGCTACAACGTGAAGGCGAGGATACAATCGGAGGTTGCGACAGGTCGACCCCAACGCACAACGCAAGGTGAGATAGGAAACCGCACACTAAAAATATGCACCCATGAATGTATGTTGGGGAAGTTACAGGGGTTGCATCACATTCCGGCTCGCCATATAGGGCACGGAAGTACTTATTCCGCATGTGGCGTTCCAGTTGCAACTGCCTGCTGATAGTCAACTATACTACTCGTGTCATCCATCTGGGGAGCGTCAACATTTGCTGTGATCTCGGGTTTGTACACAAATCCCTTGCCCCCAACCTGATCACATACCAGGTACACGAGTTTCCGTTATGGGGTGCATTTTTGTTTGGGCGCTTGACTGTTAGCCTAGGGAACGAGGTACCTAACGACCAGAAAAACGTGGCATGAGAAAAATAGAAAAAAAAAACTGCCAAACGCAACATCAGACAGACCAGAAAAAAAACTACTTTTTTGCTCATAATCACTTGGATATAGTATACTAGATGATTCGCACGCCGTCACACTTATCTCGCGACAGACGACG
>JAYJMJ010000289.1:8144027-8157697 GCA_036873875.1 Laminaria ephemera
AAATCGAAAATTGAGCAGACTGTCGCGAAAGCTATCGTGGTGTCGAACACCCACGAGCTGCCGGAGCTGCCGCCGGGCACGCCGAAGTTCATCACTCAACAGGTGAAGGACATGGAGCGCGTCATCGCTCGGATAGAGAAAGAGGACTCTTACGACATCTTTCGTGACCACAAGGATCCGATCGACAGCCTCCGAGGCTCGGGAGGATCAGACGAGTCCAGTGGTGAATCGGGCGTGGAGGGGGAGGCCATGGGAGTGGTTGCACCGCCGGTGGTGGGAGCGGCGGCGACTGTGTCGGCTTTGTCGACTGCTACTGCTGCCGCGCCCGCCGCGGCCACAGCTGCAACCCCTCCCACGCCGGGCGGTAACAACGCTCCGGCAGCTACCCGCGGTTGGCTTACTCCCGTCCGGAGCAAGAGCCCCGTCCAGAGGGCCGCCACGCCATCGTCGTCGCCGACCGGAGCTGATGGTGGTGGTGATGGCGATAGTGGTGGGGGTGGTGGTGGTGATGGTGATGGTGATGGTGGTGGTGGTGCGCAGGAGGCGGAGGGAGGCAAGACGGATGGAGTGGTTGGCGGATGGGAACCCCCTGCCGATAGGAGGCGGCCGACGCTTGCGAGCGAGCCGCCGGGTGGGGACGGGGTTGGGGGGGGGGGGCGGGGTACACCGTCGCGAAAGCGGCCGAGGAAGGGGGCGGAAGCATTGGCAGCCGGGAAGGGTTCTTCGGGGTCCCGCTCCGATAGTCCGCCACCCTTGCCTCCGCGGCCGCCGCCGCCGCCGGTGGACCCCATGGATATCCAGGAACAGGAAAAAAGTCGGGGCGTTTTGATAGATGTTGAACAGCAGCAGCAGCAACAGCAGCAGCAGCAGCAACATGTGTTGGACGCCACTAGCCTTTCCGAGAACGAGGCCTCGCCTCAGTGTGAGAATAGCCAGCTTGTGCCGCGCCGCCCAGTGCCGATGAACCTCCCCCAGATCAGGGAGCGCTTCGTGAATGGGCACTACGTCCCGCCACCGGGGAGCTACCTGTGCATGACGGAGGCTGTGGGAGAGAGCGGCGGGGCGTCCCTTGATGCATCTAGCACTGGCGCCGCTTCCACATCTACCGAGCTGGCGTTGAAATCGACGAAACCGACTACTACTACGAAGATCTCGGGCTGCGATTCTAAAGCGACTAAGAATGACTCTATCACATCTCCACCGCCGCCGCGGTCGCCGCCGGAATCTCCACCGCTTCCATCCCAGCAGCAGTTGCAGCAGCAGCAGCAGCAGCAGGCGACGGAGGAGCAAGGTGAGACGGTGGCGGTGACTACTGCTGCTTCTGCGTCCGCCACCGCCGCTTCTTTGGGAGCTACCGCCGACCCTTCCGAGGCTTCGACTGCGACCGCGACCGTGACTACCCTCGCTGCTGGAGCTGCCGCCGAGGGAGAGGGGGAGACGCCCCGGCCGGAGGGTGCCCCCCCGAAGCCCAAGGTAGAGACCCTGGTGGCCCTTACGCAGGACGGGGGTCGGCTTGGCGAAGGCGCGAAACTGACCTTTGAGTACGAGCCCCTCCTGGACTGGGCTGGCCTGCGCGCTGACCTCGGGGAAATGGTGGCCCGTATGCTGCGCGGGGCAGAGGAGTGGCGGGCAGAGAAGAGGGGGGCGCTGAGGTGGAAGGGTGGTGGTGGTGGTTGTGCGGGCGGGGGGGGTTTGGAGGGTGGGGCGAGGCAGGGCATGGAGGTTGATGAAGAACAGGAGGATGACGAGGTGTCAGACTTGGAAATCGAGCAGTACCTGGAGAAAGCGAAGCGGTTCTTGGCTTCTTCGGAGGACATCGTTACCAAGCAGCAGGAGCGCGCGGAAAAGGAGGTGCGTGTCGTATGAGTTAAAAATGTACCTGGTACCTGCTGTGTGCGAATTGGAACCATGCGGAAGCAGGGATATAACAGAATATAGATATCCCGATACGTTTAATCGTACCACTGCAAAAGTGGCCCCACACTAATTCAGGGTAGTTTGTCCCCAAGAAAGGGGGTGCAGTTCTGAAGGGGTTAAGCACCAAAAATGTTTCAGCAGAGCTACTATCATATGATGTGTTGTCGTAGATTGTGGCAGGCGGGATCACAGATACTATAGTCTAGGGGTGTTGTCATTAATTTATTATTTGGGGGTTGTACATATCGACTACGTACTGCTGCTGTGATTTTAACACGAGGGCGTCCTCCTTCTCCCCCCCTCCCCTCCCTCGTTCCTCCGTCTACCGCAAACGCGTTCCGCAAACGCGTTGTTGCTTCTTTTGTTTTTGTTTGTTTCTGGGGGGCGCCTTGTCCGTCTTCCCGTGGTCGGTCCGACAACAACAACGACTTTTTACGAAAACGCGTCACAACTTTCGTGCAGCGGTACGCCCTTGCCGTCAAGAGGAGTGTGGAAGAGTTTACTAAGCAATGTCAGGCGGCCGCGATGCAGGTGAGCGGGACAGGACCCTTCCAGAAGTTACACTCTTTGTTTTGCCTCTCTCAACTTTGGTTCATCTGGGTATCTTCCCTCCTCCTTGCGGTTTCTTCTTATTGAATACGTGTACGTAGCTTATGTTCGCCTCTTGCTCGCATATCGTTTTTTTTTTCTTTCTGGTTCTTGCTTTTTTTTTTCTTGCTTTTTTCCTTCATATTTTTTTTGTCTTTTTTTTGTTCTCTTTCTATCGTGCAATTTTGTGGTCCCTTCCAGAAGTTGAGTTCGCCCTTTGTTTTGTCTTTTTTTTGTTCATCTTGGGACCTTGCTTTCCGCCTCACGTATCCTTTCTTATGAAAAAAGCACACATAGCTTCTTTGCCTCAATGCTGTTTTTTCTTGATTTTTTCCTTCCTCTTACGGCTTTCATTATTTTTTTCTCTCTACTGCAATTTTGTTGTCTTTTCCAGAATTTGCGCTCCTTGCTTCGTCTCTTCAATTTTGTTTAACGTGGTATCTCCCCTTCCCCCTTGCGTTGATTTTCTCATGAAACCACATGCAGCATTCTTGTGCCTCACGCTCGGACTTGTTGTGTTTATTCATGTGTATTTCTTCTCTCTTCTCTTTCTTTGCTTTTTTCTGGATTTTTCCATTCCTCTTGTTTTCGTTTATTTTTTCTTTCGCTTCCTATCCTGCAACTTTTCTGGTTTGCTGGCGTGCGTAGGTTCTCTTTTCGCGTCTAGTACGTGTGGCATTGCATGGCCAAATATCGGTGCGTACTGTATTTGCGATGCATATCTCTGTCATGTAGTTTGTGGCCACATAACTTGTATCTCTCTATTAATAGGATAGAGAATCGGCGCGGGCACTGGATGTGCTGGATGTCGATGGGTAGAAAAATCCGTTCAATGTAAAAACACACACACACTCGCACTCTCTCTGTACGTAGGATGCCGCGCATATTTGCTAGTTTTGCCGCGGGCCGTCCATGGCACAAAATTACTTTTCTTTTGCTCTCATCCTTGAGCTTTCTTCAGCCCCCCCGCCCCCGCCCTTCCCGAGAAAACGAAACACCTATGGAATTTTTCACTATTTTTTTTCTTGTTTGGGTTGGAGGCGTTTTTATGGCCGTCTTACGGTTGTGACAGACTAACCCTTACCCTTGCCCGTACCGTTACCATCACCTTTACCCTTGTAGCTCTTCCCTTGCCCTTATTCTGATACTTGTGGTAACCATTACCTTTTCTCTACTCCTACGCTAGCCCTGACCCCTACCCTTAAGTATCCCTTACCCCTACCCTTACCTTTGCCCTAACCCTTACTTACCGTTACCCTTACCCGTACCCTTACCGGTATCCTTACCCTTGTAGGGTGAGGGATGGAATAGGGGTGGGATATGGGTTGGGGGAAGGGTAGGGGAAGGTCAAGGCTAGAGCTTCGGTTTTAGGTTTTAGGGTAAGGGTAAGGGCAGGGGAAAGGGTTACGCTTTCTTGTCTTGTTCACGAAGTGCAGGGGCAGGCTTGTGTTTTTTGAGGTATCCCTTCAACACGCGGAGCGGGAAAGGTTCCGTGCGGTGGTCGCCCAGCTATTTCCGCACGGAACCTTTCCCGCTCCGCGTGTTGAAGGGATACCTGAAAAAACACAAGCCTGCCCCCGCACTTTGTGATGTTGTTCACGAAGTGCAGGGGCAGGCTTGTGTTTTTTCAGGTATCCGTTCAACACGCGGAGCGGGAAAGGTTACGTGCGGAGTTCGCCCAGCGATTGCCGCACGGAACCTTTGCCCCTACGCGTGTATGAGGAATACCTGAAAAACACAAGCCTGCCCCTGAACTTCGTGAACAAGACAAGAAAGCGTAACCCTTACCCCCACCCTTACCCAAGAACCCCTACCCTAACCCATACCCCACCTCTACTCCACCCCTCACCCAAACCCTATTCCACCCCTCACCCTAATCCTAACCCTTACCCTTACCCTTCACAACAACCCTTCACAACCCTCTATGCTCGACTACCGATGCTGCTCGGACAGGGCGACCTCCGCACGGAACCTTTCCCCCTCCGCGTGTGCAAGGAATACCTCAACTAATACTAGCCGTCCCCTGCACTTTGTGAACAAGACAAAAAAAGAGTATCCCTTACCCCTTCCGTTACCCTTATCCTTTCTCTAACCCAAACCCATAGCTTTAACCTTAGTCTTAGCCTTACCCTACGCTTTCTTGTTTTGTTACCAAGATCAGGGGCAGGCTTGTATTCGTTCAGATACCCGGCGTAGACGCTAGCAGGGCGACCTCGCTGACTTCCGCGATTTCGCCCTGTCCGCGTCTACGAGGATACTTCAAAGAACGCAAGCCTGCCCCTGAACTTGGTGAACAAGACGAGCAAGCGTAACCCTCACCCTTACCCTTACCCTACCCCTTACTGTAACCCATACCCCAATCCCTACTCCATCACTCACCCTATCCCTACTCCGTCCCTCACCTTAACCCTAAACCTTACCCTTACCCTTACCCTAACAACAACGCTCGATGCTCGATTACCGATGCTGCTCGGACAGGGCGACCTCCGGACAGAACCTTTCCTTCTCCGCGTGTACAAGGAGTACCTCAAAGAATACAAGCCTGCCCCTGAACTTTGAACATGCCAGAAAAGCGTAACCCTTACACTCACCCTAACCCACACCCTTTGCCTTACCCTTACCCTTGCTCTAATCCTTCCCCCAACCCACACCCTAACCCTCACCCCAACCCATACCCCACCCCTACTCCATCCCTCATCCTAACCCTTACCCTTACCTCACAACGACCCTTCACAACCCTCGATGCTCGATCACCGATGTTGCTCGGACAGGGTGATCTCCGCGCAGAACCATTCCCCCTCCGAGTGTACAAGGAATACCTCAAAGAGTACAAACTGGCACCCGAGCTCCGTGCTGCAGACCGAAAGGCACTCGCGACCGAGCTACAGTCCGACCTCCCCAACGGCTCCCAGGTTCAGGTGGGTGCCACGACGAGGATGTGTTGTACGTTACCGCTTCCCGGAGTCTTAATTTTCCGGTAGTTACTTCAATAGGCCAAATAGTTGTTAGCACTAGAACGCTATAGGGCCCATGAAATGGACCCAAATTTAGTATTACTTGGTTTTACACGCGTACTCTTCGAGTGGACTTTGAATGCCCCGTTTACGACGCCAAAGCTTTGAAAAGTGATGTATTTTCTGCTGTGGTGGGCCCAAAGAGTCCGGGCTGTTTTGACATGGTCGTAGTTGATTATTTTTTTGCGGTTTCCGAGTGGTTGCTAAGAGGGTTATAAATAGGCCAAATAGTGCTGCGATCAGGGATGCGTTCTATGTTCCCGCTGGAGTCAAGACGTACCGGTAATTGCCTAAATGGGCCAACTGTGATGTATGGTACGTTACCGCTTTCCCGGAGTCAAAACGTACCGGTACTTGCCTAAGTAGGCCAACTGTCTGCCGCGACCAGGCATGTATTGTACGTCACCGCTTTCCCGCAATAAAAAATTACCGGTATTTACCTATATAGGGCGAATGTCTGCCGCGATCAGGGATGTATTGCACTTCACCGCTTTTCCGTAGTCGAAACTTACCGGTAATAACCTAAGTAGGCCCACTGTCTGCCGCGATTAGAGACGTATTGTACGTTACCGCTTCCTAGAGTAAAAACACACCGGTAATTTCCTAAATAGGTCAAATATCTTGCGCTATCAGGGATGTGTTGTACGTTACCGCTTCGTAGAGTAAAAAAATACTGGTAATTTCCTAAATAGGCCAAATATCTGCCGCGATCAGGGATGTGTTGTACGTTACCTCTTTCACGTAGTCAAAACTTACCGGTAATTACCGAACTTGGCCAAATTTTATTACCTAGGTGTTGGTCAGGAATACTTAAACTTCGTTTTTGTTCTGCGCTTTGCCGTTGTTGTACGTTCCTGCCTAGGTTTTCGTCGGGAATACTTAAACTTCGTTTTTGTTCTGCGCTTCGCTGTTGCTGTACGTTCCTGTATAGGATTTCGTCGGGAATACGTAAACTTCGTTTTTTGTTCTGCGCTTTGCTGTTGTACGTTCCTGCTAGTTGCCTTTTGCGGTTCCTATTGTATGTAATGCTGTTTTGACGCTGGTGCTATCCCCCAGGGGGTTCACCGACGTGTATCCTCTGCGCGACGTCGTACCCGTACATAGTACGCGCTACCGAAACGTTATTACACGCAGCTTGCAAAAATGGGTTTCGAAAGCTAGATCTCCCAGCTCTGACGTTTTTGATGTTTTTATACTGTAATACACCCTTTCCTGGTATGTATGATAGCTGGGTTCATTCGGTTCGTCGCCGTGTTAGGTTTCGTAGCGGTGTGTTCGGTTTCGTAACGCTTCGTTTGGTTCTGTTTATGTGCGAGCCAACCAATTAACCTTTTTAATGTTTTGTCGATATGAAAGAAGTTGCGAACCACAAACCCACCAGTCAGATACAAAAGCGAAGAATCACGCAGTTCACCGCTTGGAACGGCAGTGCACTGATACCTATCACGTAGCCAACTAATATCTCGTCGGCAACTAGAGTAATAGTTAGCCAACTCACAGCCCTACATATTGTCTACATACGAAGTATGATGACTACAATCCGCGCCTGTTTTCATCTTCTCCAGCTCCCCACCCCATTCCGCTTTCTTCCGATGAGGTATTAGTTGGCCAACTCCCAGTTGTACAGAACATCTTCATCACTACACTACCCCCTTTTTTATCTCCTTCTCCATCTCCCACCTTTACCCTTTCCTTCACCCTGTCCCCTACTCCCTGCCCCCTTCAACGCAATGTTTTTTTTCTCCGGAGACTCCCTCCCTCCGCTGGCCGCGTCCCATGGGTCGATAGGTCAATCCGTGCATTCATCACACTAGACTTTTCACAAATCGGACAGATGACGGTCTAGATAATCTAGATCCTACATCTGTCGCCATGGTATGTTGTGCAGGATCTGTGTAGTACAGATCCAACCCAGGAAACGTGTTGTAGATCATCCGGCTTACACCCGGCAACACGATCTATAGGCCATGCAGATCATTAAGACCAGAGATATATCTGCCCTGAAAGACATAGATCGTGAATACGGATCTGATCTGTCCAATGTGTGAAACTTTCCACAACTGCTGTTGTTGTACCAGGCCACGAACCCAGATCATCCGGCTTTCACCAGGCAACATGATCTGTAGGCCATGCAGATCATGTAGACCAGGGATCTATCTGCCCTGAAAGGCATCGATCATGAATAGGGATCTGATCTGTCCGATGTGTGAAACTTTTCACAACCGCTGTTGTACCAGGACACGAACCCAGATCATCCGGCTCTAATCCGGCAACATGATCTATAGGCCATGCAGATCGTATAGACCAGGGATTTATCTGCCCTGAAAGACATGGATAATGAATAGGGATCTGATCTGTCCGATATGTGAATCTTTTCACAAATGCTGTTGTTTTACCAGGCCACGAACCCAGATTATCCGGCTCTCACCCGGCAACATGATCTATAGGCCATGTAGATCATATAGACCAGGGATCTGTCTGCCCTGAAAGACATCAATCATGAATAGGGATCTGATCTAGGCCATGCAGATCATATACCCCAGGGATACATCTGTCTTAAAATAGATGGATAATGAATAGGGATCTGATCTGTCGGACGTGTGAAACTTTTCACAAATGCTGTTGTTGTACCAGGCCAAGAATCCTCTGGAGCACGGGCCCTCGATGGTCGAGGACAAGGGCCCGACGGAGAAACCGAAGGTCCTCATGAAGTACAGGACCTTCGGTGAAGACGGACGCGTTGTCGAGACATCGGAGGCAGAGGATGGCCAGCTCGAGGTGAGAGCTATTTCGCGTTAGGGTTGAAGTTGGTATTGAGATTGGCGTTGCATTGTTGTTATATATATTTATCAATACTATATACAGCTATTAATAGTCAAGCGAAGAGCTCAGCTAGCGACCGTCCAGCCGGAACTCATTCATACATTTTTTGTCTATCGCTATACTCCCGACTATACATAGCGTTGTTGTTGGCTTGGCATTTTTATTACTATGGTTGTTTTTTTTGTGCATTTATGTCTTGGGTGTTTAATGTCTAGGTCTTTAACAGGTTATGTATTTATTGGAGTGAGCGCTATACCAAATTCGATACCTGGTAAGCGCTAAGAACAACACTCCATTTTACGGTGGCTCCTAACAAGTAGGCCTACATCGTATATTGTTGTATTCCGATCCGAATACGTCTCACGCTAGCTTAAGCAGCCGTTGTGAGATAGACGAGCACGTAGAACGAAGAAGCCTGTTACTTCTACTTGCGGGGACATGCGTGGTATCTATTTGCTACGGCAGCGGGAGGTAGGGAATTGCTTCCGTTTGTTTTTTTTTCTGTGTTTTTCGTCACTCCCACCGCTCCCACTGTTTTCTTTGTTGTGATCAGACATGGACATCTCATTTGACTATATTATTACGAAAAAAAACGATACGTCAGCTTTGGGTTGCACCGTCTGATTACTGTAGCAAACTAGAGCTGGTCGCACAGGGGCGAAGCACACAGAACGATACAACATCGAAACACGAAGCAACAAGAAACTTGTAGTTCGTATATTAGACCATATATCGCCGAACAACGCGTCCCCACCCCCGCCCCTACCTCCCGCCCTGCCACCGTCCCTCACCACCTCATTTAACCGCCGCAGTATATGTCATTCACCCCCCAAACGCAACCCAACCCAACCCAACCCAACCCAACCCAACCCAACCCAACCCAACCCAACCCAACCCAACCCAACCCAGGAGCGGAGTGTTTGGGGTATAGACTGCTACACCTTCAAGAACCTGGAGCATGTTCTGGACCTTACCCTCGGCTTCAGCAAAGAGCAGTCCTGCTCCTGGATCAGGAAGACCCTCCTCCCCGCACTGAACCGACAGAAGGGGGCAAGAGGCGTCGACATGTTGCCGGCGCTGCGTGACCTCTGCAAGGTCATACCGGATGGAGAAGGGGAGGAAGAGCTGGCGGCGTCCCGCGAGAGGGCAGAGATGGAAGAGTTTGATCTGGGACCGAAGGCAGAAGGGCAGGACCTTGTGGCGGCGAAGGCCTTGTTGCATGCCATTGAAGGGTGAGGGGTGGTGGATGGGAGGGTGTGGGGGGGTAATAATCGCATCATACATGGCCGTAGTCCGTAGGACCGTAGCCCCTCGCATCCGTACAATGCCGGGACGGAGCGCGTCGGGTTTTCACCAACCAGGCAGAGGGGAGGGGTTAAGGAGGCGAAATGATCGAGAAATAGCAGAAGTATCGTGGGAGAGGGGGGGGGTAGGGAGGTGCAGGAATCGAGGATTTAAACGTTTTTTTTGTTTTGTGTAGATGGAGGGAGAACAAACGTATCGCGGGAGGGGGAGGGTAAGGGGGTGCAGGAATCAAGGATTAAATTGTTTTTATTGTTTGGGTAGGTAGAGGGAGGTGACCCATGAAACAATCAACGGATCATCAGCTGACGTGCTACTGCTGTACGTGGCTTATGTACTGTTCCACCAAGCCCCGCCGCAAGTACACCGGTAGCTCTTGTGTAGTTTGTATGTATAGCGATAAAATCGTTCTACACCCCTTCTAATGATAGTGCCCAGCATGCCCCCGCCGGTATCCCACCCTGTATACCCTCTCTTGTACTTCGTTGCGTTCCAGTCTGGTGGCTTGGGGCATGCTGGCAAATCCACTGGTTTTCTGCTTACACGGAGGCATGCATGTTGTCTCTCGAACCGTAACATGTAACGCCATACAGACTTGAGGCCATCGCCGACTACGACTTGCGTATAGTACCAGGTATCACTGTGTCTTCTCTCTTTGGTATTGACCTGGGTCCATCTACCGAGCCGGGTGTGCAGCGGTGCTGGCCCCGGGCTTCTGCTAAGTTGAGAGGGGTGTTGGTGCGCAGGTGTGTGTTGTGCTCGCTGACATGTGAGGCGGAGTATATTTGGTGTGTAGTGCTCGGTGAGTCGCGAGACACAGTAACTCGCTGTCTCGCGACTCACTGAGCACAGTATATCTATTATATTGGGTCTCGCAGGTCGGCGAGCATAGCACACATCTCCACCCCTCAACTTAGCCAGAGCCCGGGGCAAGCATCGCTGCACACCGGGCTCGGTAGATTCACCCAGATCAGTAAGAACGAGGGAAGCAGAGTGCTATTATATGCACGTCGTAGTCGGCAACGGTCCCAGGTCTCTACGGCGTTACTTGTTGCGGTTCGAGTAACAGCATGCATACCTCCGTGTCAGCAGGAAACCCGTGGATATGCCCGGATGCCCCCGTGTCGGTAGGAAACCCGTGGATATACCCGGATGCCCCAAGCCACCATAAGTCGAATGGTCTCTAACTTGTGCGCACCCTTTTTTCCGCCGCCTTCGATGTTATTGAAGCCATTTTAACCTGCCTTGACCGTGTTCCTGCTTTGTTATTTTGTGTTTGTTTCTCTCCGTTTGTTTCCCTTTGTTTTTTTCCCGTTTGTCCGTGTTTTTGCGTTTTTGCGTCAGGCTTGCGTCTCACCGCCTTCGATGTTATTTAAACCATCTTAACCTGCCTTGGCTGTGTTCCTGATTTGTTACTTATTTGTTTCTCTCCTTCTGTTTCCCTGTATTTTTTTCCGTTTGTGTGTGTTTTTGCTTCAGGCTGGCGTCTCAGTCGCAGTTGGAGAGGGGGGAGTCCCTCGCCCGAGTGTACTTCCACTGCCACCCGAAGGGGACCGGGGTGATTTGCAAGGACAAGAAGGGGCTCAAGGCGAACGCTTTCATAACCGAGTACCTGGGGTAAGCGCGCGAGTGCAGGCATGCCGTCCGTGCTGTCTGTGCTGCCCTCTCTCATGCCTGTTGTTGTCGCTGTTTATTCTCACGTTGACCCTTTTCAACTCCTAAAACTTATCTATGCTTATTTCAAGACTTCTGTCCCCAAAACGGGACATATCAACTCTGGGCAATAACCTGCCTAATTAGTGTTCCGTGGCCACAAGACAGACTCCGATAACTGGAATCATATGTACCTCTGCAACAATACAGCAAAACAATAGGACGAAATACAGATATGTGCATGAAGAAAATCATGCACCCCAGACAAGAAATAGAAGTGCAATCGGAAATCAGCGTACGTATGATACGCGTGGCGTGCTGGCTGGCCGTTTTTTTTTTCTTCGCTTTTTCGTTTTTCGTGTTTGTTTTTGGTTTTGTTGTGTGCGTGGTTTTTTAGTGTGCTTCGGTTGTACGAAGTTGTGTTGGCTGAGTTTTTTCTTTTTTCTGCTTCGTTCTGTTTTGGTCTATTAATACATCGCAGTGTACACCTTGCGCGCGAGTACGTACTATGCTGCTGCTCCATCTGCTGCTTATCCTGCTGCCGCCGCTGCTGTTGCTGCCGCTGCTGCTGCTCCTGATGCTGCTCCTAATGCTGCTGCTTTTACTCGCGATTTTGCTCTTGGTGTTGCGTGTGGCGAGTCTTAGGCAACCCTCCAACTGCTAACGTTACTGCATCCGCGGGCAAAACACCCTCTGACCGTTTCACCGTAGTTACCTGAATATGATCTCAATTTCACCCCTTTTGTCGTTCGCGGGTCGGACAGAGAGCTGTTCCCGGCGTGGCGATGGAGTGAGAAGACCGACGCGGTAGAAGAGGCTAAGTTAAAGCACGGCCTTAAACCGGACCTCCCGGACTTTTACAACATCATCATGGAACGCCCACGGGAGGACGCCAGGGGCTACGGACTTCTATACGTCGATGTGAGTGCTCAGCGCGGGCCTGTTTTAGCCGTGGTTGGTGTGTTACGTGGTTTCGACTTGCCACAGCTTGGATAAAATGGTTGGAACATAATGTTGACTGCGCGGGTCTGTTGAACCGTATTTGGTGGTTATGGCTTGCCCCAGCTTGGATAAAACGGTTGGAACACAATCTGGACAGCGCAGTTCTATTTGATTGTTATGACTTACCCGCTTCGATAAAAGGGTTGAAACATAATTTTGACAGCGCGGGTCTGTTGAGCCGTGGTGTTTACGACCCCGCCCAGCTTCGATAAAGTGGTTGGAACATAATCTTGACAGCGCGGGTCTGTTGAGAGGAAGTGTTTACGACTTGGCCTAGCTTCGACGAGGTGGTCCGAAGTGCATGACTCTCAACCGCAACCATTAACCCTAGCCCTTAACCCTGACCGCCTCGGAAAAGTCTCGGAATGGAAAGCTGTATGAAGGAGTTTGTGTGCACTATCAACATTGTTGTTTGTCGAAGCCGGCCAAGCCGTAACCGCTCGTGGGTCTGTTGGCCTGACACTTCGATTCGTGACATTTCCTCTCTCTGTCTTTGCCTCTTCTCTCTCTCTCTCTCTCTCTCTGTCTCTCTCTCTCTCTGTCTCTCTCTCTCTCTCTCTCTCTCTCTCTCTCTCTCTCTGCCTTGTCGGGCACCCTATATACGCAGGCGGGAAACCACGTAGGCAACTTCAGCAGCTCCCTGAGCCACAGCTGTAGCCCGAACTGTACCACAGCAACGGCTGTCAGGGACGGAAGACTGTGTGTCAAACTGACCACCACCAAAGCTATCGCTTACGGTAAGAATCATAGATTGCTTGCCCCATGCACAGGAAGCAACCAGTGAGTTGGGGGGGGCGAGGGGGGGGGCGGGGGGCGGCTGCACGGACGTTTACACTCATGAAGAAGGCTTGAAAGAGGCGCTTCGACGTTTTCCTCCCCACCCCCTTTCCCCCCTCCCATTTCGCCTTCCATGATATTTTTCTCCCCTTGGCCGACACATAATTGTTGGATGTATTCCCTTTCTGTGTTATCCTGTTGACCCTGGATTTTTTCCCGGGTAGTTGCTTGCTACCAGGGTATAATAAAACGCCCATTTTTTTTTATTTACTCACACTATTTCACTATTCCAAGACCTCCCTACTTTCGACATCCGAGGGAGACGATATTATCGGGATCTGGTGTTTTTTGCGGGCGATTGGCTGAAAGACCTTCACTAATACCACGGGTATGCTTCTTTCATACCCTGTATTGCTTTCTAATGGTGGCTTTGGTAGCCCTCCCCCTCCCGCACCCTCTCTGTGTTTGGCATTCCGTGGCACGTTCCATCTCACCACATGATTCTGTATAATGCCTTACCATGTCTGTAGCACCTGGGGGGGGGGGGGGGGGGGGGGGGGGGGGGGGGGGGGGGGGGGGGGGGGGGGGGGGGGG
>JAYJMJ010000289.1:8220576-8231114 GCA_036873875.1 Laminaria ephemera
AAAACGAAATTCCGACGATTTTGGGTTAAGGAGCCCCGTCATTCAGAAAAAAAAAAAAAAAAAAAAGTGCTACCTCTATCGCAGCATTCTACGGTAGGGGAACGCCTAATTTTTGTAAGGCTCCTCATTTCAGAAGCTTCGCCTACTTTTTTCTACAGCTGCTCCATTGAAGAGCTCCATATCTCACCAAAACCTTGACTTCGAGAAAAACGAAAACGCAGACGCGCGCTACGACAGAGGTACGAGCACTTTTTTTGGCGTTTTTGTTTCCGAATAACGGGGCTCCTTAACCCCAAAATCGTCGGGATGTCGTTCTTGTTTTGCAATCTGAATTTTTTGTGTACCTAGGCCAGGGGTTTGTTCATCGGGTTGCACTTTTCAGTTTTACAAAAAAAAAAAGCAGTTTGTGGTTGAAATGCGGAGCTCCTCAAGTGAGGAGTCTCAGAAAAAGGCTGGTGCATCTCTGTCGTAGCGTGTCTCTGCAACCCCATAGCCTAGGCATGCAACGAGTCATTCTGTAGAACACAAATTGGAATCCCAACGATATTGGGCAGTTCCTCGATTCATAAGCGCCGTCAACTGAGAAATTGTTTTGGCCGAGAAGTGCTACCCTCATCGTAGCAAGTGTCAGTTGAGAAAAAAATGATTGCGCAACCAGATGAACAATCCCATGGCCTAGGTATACAACGAAAAATATCGCAAAAACAAGAAATGACATTCCGACGATTTTGGGTTAAGGAGGCCCGTCATTTTCAGATCGTATTTTAGCCAAAAAAGCGGGACTCCTTTCGTGGCAAGGGTCAGAAACAAATGGTGGAGTTGCCGCGATCAATCGTGTTGCCACATGTTCTACTTCAGATAGTGTGATTCGACCTTGCGATACGATCACTGTTGGACTCTTCTGCGCCTTCACCGACCATTTGAAGAGAGTAGAGGGGGTTATAGATTATCGTTGCAGGCAGTGGACTTTTTGACTGTGCAAGTAGGGAGCGCCGTAACAAATGTTGGTATTTTTTCTCACGTTGACGACATCATGTCATCATCCGGTGCTTTGTCTTCAACTCAAAAACACAAGAGGTGTCGATCGGTGCGTCAAGTGTGTTTTCCAATCAGAAAACTGCGGGCACGAAATGTCTTTCGCTCTGTAAGACGCCAGCACATTGCCGTGTTATTTTCGACACTTTTGCTCCCAGCTTCAAATATCTCGCGTTGGGCCCGGTGAAGTCGCAGTGCCTCAGGTATGCGAATCTTTCAACAAGTCCACAAGTCATTTTGGAACCTAAGCTTGTAGGCACCTTCTGTATCATCGCTGGGTCCACTTAATTGGTTCTCGATTTTGCTGTTCAAATAAAAAAATATGTGCATGGATTTTGGGGTGGGATGCTGCAGGGTTTCCTTTGTTTTGGTTATGCTTAGAGGACGGTTCGATCGCGCGACGCGACGCGATTACTGTTGAAAGACACAAATACCATGTATGTACCGCGTGTTTGTTTGGGGTGCCTCAATCTTTTCCATTCATTTTACGTTCAGAGCGCGATCCGACCGCGTACTAACACTACCTATTCAAAGAAAAACGTTGTATTGTATGTGCGGCGTGTCCGGGTGGGGTGCTGCAAGTTTTTCCGTTCGTTCTACGTCGAGAGTGTGGTTCGATTGCCCGTCTATACGATCATTATTATTGTTTTTACTATTACAGAGGAACATAGTAATCAGGACCAAATATGGTTAGTAAAAACAGTGGAATATATAGGTTTTTGTGTATATCGTAGGTCCTGATTACTAGGGTCCTCCGTAAAAATACTGTACATTTGCCATCCTCTACTGTGCAGCATAATGAAAACCAACGTTGGTCACTCATAAAAAACATCCCCACAAAGTAGAAGAAAACAAAGGGAGAAACCGACTCAAAAAAACACATGCTATAATACGATAGAGGTGCACCAGTTTTTTTCTGAGACGTCTCACTTGCGGGGCTCCGTACTTCAAACCACACCAAACTGATTTTTTGTTAAACTGAAAGTGCAACCGGATGAACAAAAAACCCATGGTCTAGGTACACAATAAAAATTCAGATTGCAAAACAAGAATGACATCTCGACGATTTTTGGGGTTAAGGAGCCCCGTTATTCGGAAACGTTTTTTTCAGCCAAAAAAGTGCAACCTCTATCGTAGCACTTGTCCTGCCGTCGACGCCACTTTTGACGCGTGCTACGACAGAGGTAGCACTTTTCGGCTTTCTTAGCTTTTTTTTTGTTTCTGAATGACGGGGCTCCTTAACCCAAAAATCGTCGGGATGTCCGTCTTGTTTTTGCAATATGATTTTTTTTTTGTATACCTAGGCCATGGGTTTTGTTCATCGGGTTGCACTGTCATTCTTCTAAAAAAAATCAGTTTTTGGGTGAGGCTTTTAGAGCTCCTCAAGTGAGGAGCCTCAGAAATAAAATGGTGCGCCTGTACCGCCGTAGCATGTGTCAACCCAAAAAAAAAAAAAAACGATCGTTAAAGAGACATAAATGCCATGTGTGGCGTTTTAGAGTTGGGTGTTTCGAGTTTTTTTTCATTCGTTTTGCGTTCAGGATGTGGTTCGACCGCGCCTATTGATTACTGTTTAAAGAAAAAAAACGATGGGTATGGCGTTTTGGCGTGGGGTGCTGCAAGTTGTTCATATCGTTGTACAAGTACGTGTAAGGTGGCGATTCGGTACGTTGTGCCAGGTAATTCAAAGAAACAAACTATAGGTATGACATGTTTGGGTGGGGTGCTGCAAGTTTTCCACTTTATATAATCTACGTTCAGAGCGTGATTCGACTGCGCGATGTGGTTGTGATGGAACATGGCGAGGTGCAGCAAGTACAAACGAACGCAGCTGGATCAACAGCAGTGGTTTTATCGACGTTTGGAGCGGACGTCTATTTCGAGGTATCACCTCTAAAGTACAACGACGCTTCGACCTTTTTCAGCGGCGGTCAAGCCTGCTCTGTATATGCAGCAGCAACTGTTGTACCGGTACCAGGTAGGCAAGAAGACAATGCTACTTGATGAAATAGTGCTGTATGATAGCGACACCGAGAGGTTGCGGTGGGAGCGACTGCCGGGGGCCGTCCCTTGTGTTTCATTCGAGCCAACTCGATGAGGGTTCACGCGAAAGAGATCGTAGTTCGTAGGTACAGTACACGTATCATACATTCGTTGGAACAGCCGCGGGGTTACGGAGGCCTACATTAGAATCTGCGCGCTTGAATTTCGATGTCAGAGAACACGCAACACAAAATAAGTCATACAGACAACACGCCGGCCTATAAAACGTCATCACAACAGTTAGCGGCATGGACTGTTGATCTCCGTGACATCTACTATACATTGCGAGGGACGCATGCTACGGTGGTATCGGCGCATCATTTTTTTTCTGAAGCTCCTCACTTCAGGAGCTCTATACCTCCCCCAAAAAACCCTTTTGGAGGAAAATACAAGTGCTACCCGATGGACAATCCCATGGCGTATTTCATAGGTATACAAGGAAAATTATTCCCAAAAAAAAAATTGACGAAATTCCGACGATTTTGGGTTAAGGAGCCCCGTCATTTTTGAGAAAAGGTTTCAGCCCAAAAGTGCTATCAGGTACCTCTTATCGTAGCGCGCGTCGAGGGCTGTGAGTTAGCTGGACTTCACGGCTAGTTGTTGGTTGGGTGAAGGAGTAAAGCCAACAAAAAAACTGACACATGCTACAATAGCAGTGAGGTTTTTCGGCCATTATTTCGTATGGGTTAGGGTTAGGGATAGGGTTAGGGTTAGGGTGGGTCAACCATGGCTACGCCAAAAAACACAATAATGTGCCACACCCTACAATAGAGGTGCACCATTTTGTTTCTCGGGCTCCTCACTTTAGGGGCTCTAAAACTTCAACGAAAAAATCATTTTGAGAAGAATGAAGAAAGTGCAACCCTGATGAACAAAAACCTGTGGCCTACGTACGTATAATACAAAAAAAAAAAAAACACATTTGCGAAACAAGACGGGACATTTCTCGACGATTTTGGGTTGAGGAGCCCCCGTCATTCAGAAACAAAAAAAAAGGCCGAAAAAGTGCTCTCTACCTCTATCGTAGTACTCGTCAACTGACTTGCTTTTTGTATACAAACACCCCACGTCAATCCACAAATGCATCAGTGCACGTAAAAAAAAACGCAGAACTCCGCAAAACACGGCACGGTACTAACTGCTATATCTAGCCACCAAATAATAGCCCCGGTCAGCGACTCAAAGCTAGTCCGATTGCAGCCCCAAAAAATAAGACAGTTAGCAGCAGGGTCTCACCAGCTTCTTCAAAGGAACCCCACTATCTTTCTGAACAGGCCGGTCTCCTCCACTCGCAGCAGCCAAACCGCCAAGCCTACGAACCCGCCGAGGTCGCCAGCAGCGCAAGCATCCGCCCGCTGTAGCCCCGCCCGCTCCCTAAGCGCCTCGCTTCCGCCTCCTCCACCACCGCCACCGCCGCTACCGCCACCGCCGACGCCGCCACCGCTGCAGCCGCTGCCGCCGCCGTAATCGCTGCCCCCCCCCCGCCCAACGACAGAGCCACCTACCCCCACCGCCCCCGCCCCCCCCCCCGGCTCCGTCCCCGGCTTCGCCCCTGGCTTCGCGAGCGGTACACTACAACTACCGTCTGGTGTCAGCCGCACCTCCACCTTGTCTGGGTGCGCGTGAAACAGGACCAGCCAGCGCCGACGGCGCCACGCCCTCTCGGCCAGAGCTTGCCCCATCCGGTTCCCTAGGATCTCGGCGTACGACTGAGACCGGTCCAAATCACGATTGCGGTCGTCGTCGAGCCTCACCCTTCTCGTGGTGCCAGTAGCGGCGGCGGCGGCAGCAGTGGTAGTGGTGAGAGCAGCGGTGGCGGCGGCCGAGACTTCAAGGGTTGCCGTGTTTCTAACCACAATGCCCCCGAAGCGATTATTCGGACCGACGTTGTCGGGGCCTTCCTCTATTGTCGCGCTCCGGATGATAACGCTGCGCGGCCCACTCCGTCTGCTCGCCACGGGGCTCCGTCCGTTGACGGCGGTGCCGACCCCTTGTCTCGAGAGCGCCGCCGCCGCTCCCTTCGACCACCGCGCCGACGCGACGTCCGCAGGTCTGCGCCCGTCTCTGTCCCGCGCGCCCACGCTCGCCCCGGCGGACAGCAGTATGTCCACCGCGCCCGAGCGGTCGAAGTACGCGGCGCGGTGCAACGCGGTCGTTCCCGCGGGGTCGGCGGCGTTAACGTCGGCCCCTCGCCGGATCATGGCTAGAAGCACGTCCAGGTGCCCCTCGGTGACGGCTAGGTCCAGCGCCGAGCAGCCGCTATCGCCAGCGCGAAAGGAAATGTCGGCGCCGACCGAGAGGAGGCACTCCGTCGTCGCGAGGCAGCCCCGCTGCACGACCAGGTGGAGGGGGGACCGTTCTTCGCGGTCAAGCGCGTCCTGGTCCGCCCCGTGTCGAAGCAGGGCTATGACGGCCTCGGAGGAGCCTTCCGCGGACGCGTCGTGGAGCGGGGTCCACCCGGCCCTGTCCGCCACGCCCACGTCGGCTCCGGCGGCGACGAGGGCGTCGACGGCCGGGGCGCTGTTGGAGAACGCGGCGCGGTGCAACGCGGTGTAGCCGTGAGTGTCGCAGGCGTTGACATTCGCCCCACGCAGCAGCATCGCCTTCACGAAGCCCAGATTGCCCTTGACGGCCGCCAGGTCGAGGGCCGACCACTCGTCGTCGCCGACCCCCCGGCAGTCGATGTCGGCGCCGGCGTCCAGTAAGGCGCCGGCGGCCTCGAGGTGACCGTACTCCGCCGCGAGGTGGAGCGATGCCCTCCCTTCCTTGTCCATCGCGGTCCGGTCGGCGCCGTGGAGCGAGAGCGCGGCTACCGCGTCGGAGGACCCTTCCACGGCGGCGGCGAGGAGGGGCGTCCAACCTTCCTTGTCGCGGGCTTCAAGGTCGGCCCCGGCCCGCACGAGGATGTCGATGGCGCCGTCCTCGTCCAAGAGGGCGGCGCGGTGGAGCGCGGTCCTGCCCGAATCGCCGACAGCGTCCACGTTGACCCCGCCCTCGATCAGCTCCCGAACGACGTCCAAGCGACCCTCGTGTACCGCGATGTCGAGCACGGAGAGGTTGCTATCGCCGCGTCGGAGGCCGGAGTCAGCGCCGGCGGCCAGCAGCGCCTTCACCGTGCGCGACCGTCCGGCCTGAGCGGCGAGGTGGAGAGGCGCGCGACCCTCCGCGTCGAGAGCGTTCGCGTTTGCTCCGTGGCGGAGAAGAGCTTCCGCCGCCTCGGCGGAGCCTTCCGCGGAGGCGTCGAGGAGAGGCGTCCACCCGAAAGAGCTGTCCTTCGGCTCGAGCTCCGCTCCGGCGACGACGAGAATATCGATGGCGCCGGCTTGGTTGAAAAACGCGGCCCGATGGAGAGCGGTTCGGCCCTCGGAGGTGGTGGAGTTGACGTCGGCACCTTGTTGGATGATGGCCTTTAATACGTCTAGGTGGCCGCCGATGGTGGCGAAGTCTAGCGCCGAGCACTCGCTACCACCGTACCTAGGGCTGACGTCCGCACCGGCGGCGATGAGAGCCTGCGCCGCGGGGAGATTGCCGCGCTCGGCGGCGAGGTGGAGGGGTGCGCGGCCTCGACTGTCCATCTTTCCCTCTTTCGCACCGTGCTGCAGCAGCCAGACAACTGCGTCGGAGGCGCCTTCCGCAGACGCGTCATGGAGCGGGGTCCACCCTATCGCGTCGGGTGCGTCGACGTCGGCCCCGGCCTCGGCCAGCACGGCGAGCCCGTCTGCCTGGTTGTAGAACGCGGCGCGGTGCAGCGACGTGTAGCCTCGAGAGTCGCCGGCGCTCGCGTCGGCTCCGTGCTGCAGAAGCAGCCTCATGATGTCCAGGTGCCCGTTGATGGCGGCCAGGTCTAGCGCCGTGCAGCCGTCCCCCGTGCACCGGAGGTCGACTTCCGCGCCTGCGGCTACGAGGGCTTGCACAGCCGGAACGCGCCCGTGCTCGACCGCGAGGTGGAGGGGGGCGCACCCTTCGCTGTCCAGGCAGTCTTTGCTGGCGCCCTTCTCGAGGATGAGCCGCATGGCGTTGTCGTGGTCCAAGACAGCAGCGAAGTGGATGGTCGAGTCGCCATTCTTGTCCTTTATGTCGACGTAAGCCAGTAGGAGGTCGCTCACTCGCTCCTCCAGGCCGGCCGCGTCCGCGCCAGCTCTCAGCAGCCGCTTCACGCTGCTCAGGTCCTCGGCCTCGAGGGCATGCTCGAGAGGACCTCGGAGCCACGTCGACCATTGCTCCGGCGTTGCCATCTTCGAGACCAGGTTGAAGATGTGCTGCTCTCGGCCTCTCACCGCCGACCTCTTGGAGAGCCGGTCGGACATGATAGTACGTCAGAGCAAACCCTGTTCGCCTACCTCACAGCCCCTCTCTTGTCGGTACTTTGCACGGCTACTGCTACTGCTACTGCTGTTGTTGTTGCTGCTGTTTTTGCTGCTGTTGCTACCGCTGCTGCTGCTGCTGCTGCTGCTGCTGCTGGGCCAGGTGGTGCTGCTCTGCCAATAATGAATCAGATCTACATCATCATCACCAACTGATCATCACGTCCAAATTCACCTTTTATTTCGCCGCTTGTTCTGCCTGTATAATGAAAGTTGAAAGTGGTTGTGGGAGGAGGGCCGCTTCTTTGACAAACAGCAACAAAACAAACGCAGCACAAGCGAAAACCGTGCTCGCCACGAGAAAAAAAACTCGAAGAAAAACCAGTTCGCCGACTAGACAGCCCCCGACCTCTATCATACGACCTGTGACCACTGACCACTACTACTGCTGCCTGTGGTCTGTGAGCAGGTGGCAGGCTGTAGGCTGAGATGAACTGCAATCTCTTCAGCTTTTTTTCCGTGTAGTACGCAGGACGTACGAACATGTGCTTGGTGTGCATGATACATGCATGTATGTATGGACGACGGTGGTGTTGTTGCGTACGGTGCCATACACCTGACTACAATACCTCGTAGATACAGCACCACACCACCACACCACGCCGACGTCCAACCCTTGTCAAGCCCCGCACAGGACACCCCTTTCTCAAGCAGCGGGCGCCGACCCCCTACGTACGATGTTCTCGTAAATCTAGAGTTTGCTGTGGCGTGGTCTTTCCTAAATTTGAAACTTCAAAATTTGAACATTTTTCATCTATTGTATGTGCGGATCGGCGGATTGTGCTGTCATCACGTTGCGCATATTGGATGATTTTATGATTTTGCATTTTTGCATGTGGCGTCGGGATTTTGGGTCGTATTTTTCATCCCCGAAAGCCGAATTATTCCCGCCTTCAGCATTGATAACAACTCCATTTTTATTTTGTTATTGCTTTTTGTTTTCGTTTGCGTTGGACGAAGGAGGTGTACTTGTCGAGACGGGACAAGGACATCAGATATGGTGCTTGGATTCTCGAGAGTTGTGGACTGCTTGGTGGGCGTCGTCGCGCCATGGTAAGACGTCTCGAAATCGCGATCTAGGTCCTGAAAGACAAGAAAGTACTTTTCGTTGCTTTTTTTGTCTGTGTTTTGGCCATCACCCAACACCCAACCCAGCACAGCACGGACAGAGCGTGCACTACCCTTGCTGTAGCTGGCTGGCTTCACGTCCCGCTCGCCCACTGGTGACTGAGATGAGCCGTAGGGTCGCATAAGCTTTAGCCCGCTGGTGGTCTGTGGGTGGCTTTTTCTGTGTTCGGCGTTGTTGATCGTGGCTGGGAGGCCTGCTGGGTGCTCTTTTCGCCGTGACCATTTGCGGAAGAATCTCGGCATTCTTTCATCTCACTTGTTCCGCGAGGATTTCGTAGCATACCGTACTGCTGTTGCTGTACCAGGTACCAGGTGCCCAAAGGTACTGTACTTATCATACGTACGTAGGCAGGGCGAGGCGTCACACGACGGCGGTAGAGCAGGGCCGGTATATACCTGGCACATGGCGTACTATAAGCGTGTTACACGCAAGATAACACACAACACACCCCAGGGATATCGATTTGGTGTTAAAAAAAAAAGTTGTGTGCTGTGGAATGCTACTCGTATGATACCGCTGTGGCGGCAAGCACCATGCGTGGGCAGCCCCGCAAGCTAGCGGGTGTGGTTTCAGGGAGTGTGACAACGAGGGGTGCATGTATCAATGAACAGACGCGGGCGAGGTTGCGAGGGGTGTGATAACAAGGGGGATGGGGGTGTGTGTTATCAATGATTGCCCCTGGAGTGTGAACGGACCCGGCAGGTTGCAGGGGGTTTGGTAACCAGTGTGTGGGCTTGGTCGTCGACGAGGTGACACCGGGCACAGACTTCGTCCGAACTTTTGAACGCAGGTCGTTAATCCAGCAAGCACCGATTTCGTACCTTTACCTCGACGTGAGAAGGCACCCTCCCGGCGTTCACCGACAAGGTTTTCGTGCCCCCCAAACAATCACCGTTCGTTGCACCTCCTTCTCGCCCGAGTATATACAAGGGCAGGTTCTAGGTTCTTGGTTTACGCTGCCAGCGCTGCCTTGTCGGAAATAGTCAATTTTCAATTTTCTGTATACGCTTGTGGCGTAACTTATGCCAACAGCAGTTCCTCCGGGCTCCGGGCCCCTTCCCACCTTCGCCTACTGGTACAGCAGTTTGGGCGTATTTGACCGCAGCCAGGTTTAACTCCAACGCCCCCCCCCCCCCTCCTCGCCTCTGAGCGTCACCACCAACCTCCGGAATTTCCGAAGTTGAGCGGGTTCAACTCCAACCTTGCGTGCGTTCTCTTGCCCGTCTTTTCTTTGAACGCGCCCCGCAGAAGGCTTCCCCGTCGTTGTCCGTTGTATTGCTCTACGGCTTTGACCTGGCAGCATAATTAATCTCGCCGCTTGTGTTTAGTAGAGATATGATACATGGCTATTAAATAAGAGATTCACCATAACCACTGCGCTATGTAGCAGTCGACGGCTAGCTCGGTGGTTATGGTGCGTCTCTAAGCTGACTGCCAGCCCAGCGGTTGTCGTGTATCTCTAACGTAAGCAGTGATGGTTACAGGCGACGTTGATTGTCACCGGAGGCCAGCTCGGCGACACCCCCACCGAAGCCTTCAGTGTTTCTGGCACCTGTCTTTTCGTCGGTTTTTACTGCTGTGGACGTCGTTGTTATGACTGGCGCATCGAGCGCTGCTGTCGGCTGTCGACTGTCGGCTGTCGGCTGTCAGCGCCTCAAGCACTACAGTAGTACAGGTATGACTGGTGGGTTGGGGCGCTACTTACTGCTGTCAGAGCTTCGGGCGCTGTGGTTGACGAAGCAGTAGCTGCTGTTGGGGCCTCGAGGCGCGTTAGTCGGGAGTTGAGGCACGGGAAGGTGCACTATGATAGCAGCCGTCACGCTTGCTACGATACGGGGGGCACCTAAAGTTTAATACTCATAATGAATACTACAACCACTGACATTCACATAAAACACCACCACATGCCTGATCCCCATCATCTCTTTAGGTCCCATACCATACGGGCAGTAGACTCCATTCATTAT
>JAYJMJ010000289.1:8250505-8261220 GCA_036873875.1 Laminaria ephemera
GGGGCGGGGACGAGGACATGGGCGACCCCCCATTTGCGGACGAACTGCTTACTCCTCGTCCCGTTATGGTGTCGGTGGGCGGCGGCGGCGGTGGCGGCGGTGGCGGCGGCCCGTTCGACCCAGAAGGAGAATGGGAGGGAGGGGGGGGGGCAGGGGTGGGAGTGGGGCCGGGGTCGGGGCAAGGGGTGGGACCTGTGGATAGGTGGTTGTGATGATGTTTGATTGTAGCGGCGTGGGAGTTGTGTTCGCAGCGCCACGATTGTTGCCGTACTGCAGTGCAGAGTGCAGAGTTGTGAGTCGAAGCGGTATTTTAGGTGGGTGAGTGGGTGTGTTGGGGGATCGGTGGTTGGGTGGGTGGGTGCAGGGGGTTGCATCGATTTTTTCTCGTTAGCGGGTACCCGGTACCCGGGGTACGTACATACCAGGTAGACGATGTTGTGGAGAGGTGCGCGGTGTGCCGCTCCTACGCTGGTTTGTGCTTGTTGTGGGTTCCTCGTCGCCGCCGCCGCCGCCGTCTTGTGTTGTTTTGTGTTGCGGCGCCTTGTGGTAGTGGTGGTGGCGCTACGTTTTTCGTTTTTTAAGTTGTCTTTATTTTACCGGTAGAGGTTGTTGTGTGTGTTGCGAGGCTCTGTGGAGAAGGCGGGAGGAGGGAGGGAGCTACAGCAGTGGCAACAGCAGTAGTCTATGTGCGGTGGTGTTGTAAGTGCGTAGTGCCCAGGCAGTACGCGGCAATGAGCTGGGCTGGGCTGGGCGGCGCACGCTTGCCTCAACAAATGTTATTTTTCCCAACCAAGGTAGAAGTACGTTATCTGTCCTCCATTCCTTCGTTTTCCCTTCCTTCCCCTCTGTCGATTCACGTCGGAGAGATTGGCATCGATTGGTTGATCGGTTGGTTGATGCGGTTGGCTGATTGGTTGGTTGGCCGGTTGGTTGGCTGGTTGGTTGGATGTGGCTGTTCCTTGTGGAACGCTCCTCCGGCTGCTGCTGCTGCTGCCGCTGCGTACCGCGGCTTTGCCTCAGACATCATGATCGATGCACTAAACACTCAACCGCGTTTTTTATTGGTTGATTGCGTGGTTGGTTTAATCAGAACAAAACGTTTTTGTTCTTGCGGAAGGCCAATAACTGCGCTCCTTGTTGTGTTTGCACATACTGAAATTGCTAAAAAATGGACCCGAGAGAGGCATCCGTACAAACTAAAACGGCAGACTACAGCAGCTGCAGCAGCACTTAATACTCCAGGTGCCAGCCACTTTTATATGGGAATCACATCACGCGTCCTCATCCAAAAGGTAGCACACCTGAACAAATTTAATGTGCCCCTTGCTATATTTTTTTCTAGAAGGCCCGGTACTAATTCCTTACCAGGTAATCTACAACAGTTGTATAGACCTTAACTTCATGGGCGCAACCACCAGTGAAGAGGGGGGGGGGGGATCAGCCGCGGACGTAAAAAGTCAGCAAACTGAATGTTTTCCACTAAGGCTCCTTTGGAGGTCTTAGCTACTAGGTTTTGTACAAGAAGGCTCGGTACCAAATCCATGCCATGTAGTCTACTGTTGTACCTGGTACCTTCATTCTATAAAATTATTTTAAATACGTCAGCTGTGAGTTCGACTAATTGAGTGGTCGATACTCATCTTTGCAAGCTGCGTGATACTTCGACCGCGCGTTTGTACAGATATTTCGTGGGCTAAACCATCATTGAAAGGGAAAAAAACATCAGCCGCGGACGTAAAAAGTCAACTACCCGAAAGTTTATTTCCACGCATGCATCCTTTAGAGGGCTTACTTAGCCCGAAAAAATCCTTAACGTAGAGGGCTTAGACCGATGCGAGGTACAGCCACTGATGAAACGGTGCAAAAATGTAAAAATGAACTTTTCCGAAAATTAAGACGATACCGTGACGGTTCCCATTAGCATCGGTCTTAGCACAAAAAAACATTTAGAGGGCTTAGCTCGAAAAATTCCACGGGTATGTTGGGTAAGGTATACCTATACCCGGCTTTTGTAAGACTACCCTGGCACGGGTAACTCCTATTAATAGCAGGTCTCTCTGCTAAGCAGGTCCCACGATGCCACTCACTTGTATATCCTTATTAGTAGTTCGTTTGTATTATTAGTCCTCAGGTCACGGAAGGGAACACGACCACGATGACGGACGACGACGACTGATCGCTGTGCGCGAGACAAAAAAAACTTTTCTTCTCATCCCCTATCCCCTTGTTTCCCTATACGCACATGCCCACAACAAGGGCATGTGGAAACCCTTTTATCTCTGTATCCAATATCTCGGGCTCCTGGTCCCTAACCTTGTCAGGCTCCCAGGGCAATACCATAACAACACTAGCCCACCCTGATGAGCCGTATATGCAGAAATATGGGAGAATCGGGGAAACACCGGTGCCACGAACTAGAACATGACTCGAAGATGCGGCTCTTCAAAACCCACTCCCAGACCTCTACCCTGTGAGGCTACGAAGCCTCAGGAAAAAATCTAAACCAAAAACCGAAAACGGAGAACGGAAATTCGAGAAACGGGTTGGGAAGACTGCTCGAGAAAAAGTCCGATGCCAGACAACGCCAATTTTAGTAAGACTACCCTGGTACGGGTAACTCCTAGCAGAGCTCTCTACTAAGCAGGTCCCACGATGCCACTCCCTTGTACCTGGTATATCTTTAGTAGTTCGTTTGTATTATTCCTCAGGTCACGGAAGGGAACACGACGACGACGACGACGACTGATCGCTGGGCGCGAGACAAACCCTTTCGTATCATCCCCTATCCCCTTGTTTCCCTATACGCACATGCCCACAAGGGCATGTGGGAACCCTTTTTGTCTCGGTATCCAATATCTTGGTTCCTGGTCCCTACCCTTGGTCAGGCTCCCAGGGCAATACCACAACATAGACCTGCGCACTGGGGACTGTGGAATATTCCTAGCTCGCGACTATTAAGTAGCAGTAAGTAGTAGCTTATACTGCTGAAGTAGTAGTAGTAGTGGTAGTAGTAGCAGTACGAATGCTTCCCCGTGGCGGACTATTATTATACACGTATACTACCGCTGCTGTGCATTTCATGCCATGTACATAAAATATTACCACTCAGTGACTACGAATGGAATTGTAAGGACCGTTTGGAATTTACATTATTACCCCACTGGTCCATACATTTTTGTTCAGAGTGGTACATCGCAGCACACTATTCAATGTTTATACGACGAATGCTACTATTAATACTACCGGTATGCGCTACGTGGTATGTTATAAGGCTTAGTTTGGGTAGGCAACTGCTTAACCTTTTACCAGTGGTCAAACGGACTAATACCCCACTAATATCTTAACAAATGGTGTCGTCGGCAAGACTCGAACCTGAACCTGGGTTTCCCTGCCGTCGACGTCGTTTGTTAAGATATTAGTTGGGTATTAGTCCGTTTTACTCGAACCTGAACCTGGGCTTGCTTGCCGACGACGCCATTGGTAAGATATTCGTGGGGTATTCGTCCGTTTGACCACTGGTAAAAGGTTAATTGCCTACCCAAACTAAGCTTATAGCGCAGGTTCGAGTTCTGCCGATGACGTCATTTGTTAAGATTAGTGGGGTATTCGTCCGTTTGACCACTGGTAAAAGGTTAACCAATTGCCTACCCAAACTAAGCCTTATAGCGCAGGTTCGATATTATACCGTTGTCGACGACCGACTGAGGAAAAATGGGAAGCGCTTCGTGGACTGCCGCGAGACGGGAAGCCTGGGATTTTCCTTTCTTCCCTTTCCGGACGTGGTTGGGTTCCGAGAGCGAACGGATGAGCGATGGGGTTTCGTGCTGGGGGCGTTGCTTCGGAACAACGGCGGGCTGGGAAGCGTCGGTGGTGGTGCAAGGTAGCCCGGTAAATGAGCAAGATTCGCCGTTTTTGTTTAGAACGGGCAAATCTGGTGTTCATTGTAACCGACGGAAATACACATCAAGTAGTCATGGCTCTCTACCGACAGAGTGCTGAGAACTGAATACAGAAGCAGCGGAGCAGGGAGGTGCGCGTTCGAATGTGTCACCAGCTTCGCGTACGTGCACGGGCGCGCGAGTGTAGCGGAGTTACACAAGCTGACGACACGACGACCGCTTGCTGCTGTTGATGGCTCTAGAGGCTAGGACTACTGTTGAGGTTTGGTGCATGTATCATAGCCGGTAATATAACGTATAGTATACCAGGTGTGTGCATACCTGATGTATACGTGTGTGCCGCCGGCGCCGCCGCCGCGTCTTGCGTAGTGTATAGATATGCACTTTTCTTCGTCTGGATCTACTACTCGCACTGTATCTCCATTCGTAGAGAATCAACTTTATCTCCAGAGCATATCTACTGTATCTCCAGAGTCTTCCCTGTGACGTAGGTGTACAGGCTCACGTCCATCATATCTACGAGGTACCTGGACCTGGTATTTTTTTCGTTTCCATCCGCTTTTCCTTTTGGTCGCCCGTTTATGCGCCGACAGATGCACCCACCGACCGACCAGGTGCGTTACAAGACAAGAAAAGTACGAATGCCGATGACAATGACGATGATGATGATGATGACGATGATGACGATGATGATGATGATGACGATGATGATGATGAGGATGAGGATGATGATGAAGATGATGATGATGATGGTGATGATGGTGATGATGATGATAATGATGATGATGATGATGATGATGATGATGATGATGGTGATGGTGATGCTGACAATTCTGATGATGATGACGATAACGATGATGATGATGATGATGATGATGACAATGGCGATGATGATGATGGTGATGATGATGATGATGACGATGATGATGATGATGACGTTTTCGCATTAACCCATTTCCTGTAATAGCGAGAAGCAATAGAATTGGGCCCGGTAGGACCACAGACTGGGGCAGAAGGCCTATTCTAACCCAACACCTCACCCTTTAGGGACCCATATATCCCTATCAAAAATCGACGATTGCGATGTTATCAAGAGTCTAGGAAGAGCGTGCAGCAGTACGAGCATCACCATGCTGCATGCGTGTCACGCGTGTCGCACAGTTGCTTGCACTGCAGCTCGGACACACACTCTACCCCAGCAGCCCTGGTTGTTTCGTGAGTCCGACGCAGTACTATTACGGAGGACCATAGTAACCAGGACCTACGATACACACAAAAACCTATATATTCCCCTATTTTTACTAACTATATTTGGTCCTAATTTCTGTGTACCCCCGTAAATAATCAATGCAGCGACGTGTTGATTGACAACGTTTTTCTGCGATTACATCCAGCTACTGTACGAGCGACGCGTGCTACGATCGGTAATAGAGGTACCACTTTTTTTTCGGTTTTTTTTTGGTTTCTGAATTTTGTGAATGACAATGACGGGGCTCCTTAACCCCAAAATCGTCGGAATGTCATATTCTTGTTTTTTTGCAATATGAATATTTTTATACCTAGGCCATGGGTTTGTTCATCGGGTTGCGCTTTTAGTGCACTCAAAAATAAAGTTTGTGGGTGAAGTACAGAGCTCTTTAATGAAGTGAGGAGACCCAGAAAAAAAGCTGGTGCATCTCTATCGTGCGTGCTATTAGTAGCATGTGTCGAGCGTGGAGTATGGTAGTCAAGACGCGCACTTCTCGGCTTTTGGGTCATACCTTTGTCCTTAAAGCATTGATTGATACAACAGCTTGTCGACGACTGATGATCTTTTTTTTTTCTATGATCCGATCCACCTATGATACGTGCGTGGAGAATGGTCGTCTAGGTGGGTCCAAAAAGGATTAAACACAAGAGCGTGTCGATGACTGGCAACGTTTTTTACTTTGATCCGATTCGGCTACGTGCGTGGAGTATGCTCGTTAACCTCTTTACCACTGCACTTCCGTTGTTGGAACAAACCACTTGGAATTAGTGTGGAAAGGTGTTTGCTAGGGCTGTGAGCTGGCTGTACTTCACACCTAGTTGTTAGTTGGGCGGCAGAAAAAAAGCCAACTAACCGACTTAGCCAGTACCAGGTATTATATAAGCACCACTATTAATAGTCCAGCCACAAACGCGCCAATGAGAAGCGAACCCCCAGAACTCTGCAATTTTCCGCCTGCAACTAACTGTAACTGTAACACCCAGCCAACAAGTATCTAGTCGGTGACTTATAGTCATATCGGCGTCCCCGATGGTCTAGTGGGTTAACCTCGTAACCACTAAGGTCGATTTCGCGGGTTCGAGCCCCGCCGAGTGCATACTCGTGCTCGTAGGGACCTTTTCTATGGCAAAAAATTGACTCGCGGAAAGCGCGAGAGCGTGAGTTAGCAAAATTCGATGAAAATCGACGAGCGTTGGGAATCTGCGCGATAAACATGAAGGCTTCGGGGGTGAGAAGGGACGACACCTGTGACCACGGGTTGTCCAGAAGCTGGAAAGTAAAACAGAGACAAAAACAAAAAAGGTCAGCCAAGTCACAGCCATATTATTTACGGAGGACCATAGCAATCAGGACCTACGATACACACAAAAACCTATATATTCCACTGTTTTTACTAAACATATTTGGTCCTGACTACTATGGTCCCCCCGTAATAACAGTCTTCGCAGTGGCAAAGGGGTTAGTGCCCTTCTAAGGCACGCTCTTGTTGATTGTTATGAATAGGTCGCTTTACCTGGGTCCCATAAGGACTCACACAACAACGGTGTCTACTAGACAACGATTTTTCGCGATCAGACCCACCCACGCGCATGGAACATGGCCGTGTGAAGGGCACACGGGGCAGTTGATTGGGCGTTCCATCTTGTATCGGCGCATGCTTCGGTGGAGGTACACCAATTTTTTTCTGAGGCTGCTCACTTAAGGAGCTCTATATCCCCCCCCAAAACATTATTTCGGGACGAAAAAAAAGTGCAAACCGATGCGCGCCACGTTAGAGGTAGCACGTTTTTTTTTTGGGGGGCTTTTTTTTTTGTTTCTGAATGATAGGGCCTCCTTAACCCAAAATCTGTCGGAATGTCGTTCTTAAATATCAAAATCTGGATTTTTTTTTTTGTATACGTAGGCCATGGGGTTTGTTCATCGGGTTGCACTCTTTCACTTTACTCAAAAAAAAATTGTTTGAGGGTGAGGCACGGAGCTCCTCAAGTGAGGAGCCCCAGAAAAAAACTATTTACGGAGGGCCATAGTAATCAGGACCCATGATGTACACAAAAACTTATATATATTCCACATTTTTTACTAACCATAATTGGTTCTGATTACTATGGTCCTCCGTAAAATAGTGCATCTCTATCGTAGCGTGTGTCACCCGATGAACAATCCCATGGCCATGGCCTAGGTACACAACAAAACTTGTTTCCATAAACAGACTGACGTTCCAACGATTTTGGGCTACGGAGCACCGTCATTCGAAAACATAAGTCTACCGTAGCACGCGTCTATTCGTTTCTCGCTCCACGGATGCCTTCTGAACGAAGGGGCGAGAGTCCATCCTCATTCTGGCGTGCGATAACGCCTGCCAGGTATGATGAGGGGACACTTGCTACAAATCATAACGCCGCAACGGGGGAGAGGGGACGCCATATCAACCGCCGTCTATGTATAGGTCCTGGTAGGATTCACACAACAACGTGTCGACGGCCGACAACGTGATTCTTTGATCAAATCCACCTATATACGTGCATTTGGAGCATGGTCGTCTACATAGACCCCTCTGCGTCTTTTGTATTCTTCTTTTATGGTTCGCGAGAAGAACCGCCATGGAGGTGTTTGCTATGCTGAGCCAACAAAGAACACCCAGGAGCGTGAACCGCCATGGAGTTGTTTGAGTTGTTTGAGTTGTTTGAGTTGTTTGAGAGTTGTTTGAGTTGTTTGAGTTGTTTGAGTTGTTTGTTATGGACATGTGCTACAATAAAGGTACACCAGTTTTTTTCTGAGGCTCCTCCTCCCTCGAGGAGCTCTGAACCTCACCCGCAAACTGATTTTTTTAAGTAAACTGAAAGCGCAGCCCGATGAACAATCCCATGGCTTAGGTATACAAAAAACATTCAGATCGAAAAAAAAAAGACCAACATTCCGGCGATTGTGGGTTAAGGGGCGCCGTCACTCACAAACAAAAATCCAAAAAGTGCCATGTCTATCGTAGCCAACAAAGAACACCCCGGTGTGTATGTTAAGCCCTTTTTAGAGTACCTGGTAGCCTGTTACTTCGGTTTACTATATAACAATGCCGGTCGCCCCGGTGGTCAAAGTGGTTAACCTCGAAGACTAAGGTTGGAGCCACGGGTTCGAATCTCGGTATCGAGATTCCTTTTTCTGAGACACCAACTGCCGAGAGCGCTATACTTGTATAGCGTGGGTAAGCACAATTCGATGCTAGTCGACGAGGGAAGAAAGTGCTGAATTCTTCTCGCTATGAAAATGAAGGCGCGTACCGTAGTGGGGAGGGGGGGGGAGAAGAGCCTGCTAAGTGACCCCGGATCTGAGTTACGACTACTACGGAGGGAGAAGGAGAAGAAAAAAGTAAAAGTGCGAAGATAATAGATGGGATGAGCAAAAAAAAAAAAAAAAAGTGCTAAAGAAAGGTGGTTTTCATAAGAACTTCAAGCTTTTCGCTACGGGTACAGTATCTCGCTCTCGCGCGCTTGCTGTGGTGCTCTTGTATAATAACAGCTCAGTCAGGCGAACGTATGCGAGGATGAATGAATGAGGATGATTGCATTTTTTTCTGGAACTCAAAATTCAAAACCTCCACGAAAATATGTCGAAGATTTATTTACAGCGAAAGATCCTGTTGCGTTGTTGCGTCCGTTTTATTCGTTTTTTATCATCGCACACCAACAAAGCAAAAAGCGAAAACACAGACAACCGACAACAACGTGTGTGTGTGCTGTTTTGAGCATGCGAACATGGCAGAATGAAATACCAGCCTCTCTGCTCTCTGCTCTCTGCTCCTGCTCATACTTGAAGTCGCACGCCAGCTCCCGGGGGCAGCGTACAGCAAGTCGTAAGGTCAAGCTGGCGCGGGCGCTGGGGCTATGTAGCTATCATATGTGCGCGATCGGGGCGGAGCATTTAACTCAAGATTTCGGCTTTGCGGGATAGGGCGGCCAATCACAACTGTCCCGAAGACATGTTCTAATTGCGCCGCACTTGTGCTGGAGGGCCTTGTTGTGTGCTGTGTGTGTCAGTTCCGACAGGTCGTAGTAGAGGGCCTGCTCGTGCTGCAGCAGTAGGCTAGCACACTGCCGAACCAAGTATGAGACGCCCGCTGGGTCGTTGTGAGGCCGTGGGTTCTCTTGTCGGCGTGCAAATGCATGTGGTCTGGTTGTGCATTTCGCTGGCTTGTACACATGGGTTTGTCGTGATGCCTCATGCTCCTCTCTCTAGCACATCCTTTCGTAAGCAGCAGCAGCAGCAGCAGCAGCAGCACCTCGGACAGCAACCTCGCCAGCTGCGGCTGCTGCAACAGAGGCAGCCGTCACCATCATCTCGGCGTCGCCACCGCAGCCGATTGAGGCTGTCTATAGACGCAGACACCCCTCCCGCTCCCGAGGTCGGCACCGACGGCCTAGTCCTGGGCGTGAACAAGTACAGCCACGACTCCGCGGTCTGCGTCCTCCGATACGACGACGGCGCCTGCCTCTTCGCGGGAGAGAAGGAACGCCTAACGCGATCAAAGCATGACGGGGGCGACACCAGAGACCTCGTCTCGCACGCGCTCGAGTCTGTCGGCGCGACGCTGGAGGACGTCCGCCTCGTGGTCTCCAACAACCACCACCACCGCGTTGCTCCGTTCGAAAAGCGGATACCCTGGGGCGTTGCCACTGGCGTCTATCCGGACAGCTACGCGTCGCCGGAAAATTTGCTCCCCGGAGCGGCGCACGCGGAGCTGTCCCACCACCTCGCCCATGCCTGGAGTGCTGCCGCCCTGGCACCGTTCGACTCCGGGCTGATCGTCGTCATGGATGGTATGGGGGAGGCGCATGGGGCTATGGCGAAGTCTGAGGCGGCTGCTTTGTCCTTGAAGAGGTCGGGAGGCAGCAGCAGCAGCAGCAGCAGCAGCAGCAGCAGCAGCAGCAGCAAAGGAGAGGGGGCCACAGAGGAGCAGGGGGAGGAGGAGTACTACAACGACTTGCGGCTCATGAGGGAGCTCGGGGCCGGCGGGGAGCTGGCCGGGGGCGCAGGGCTGCCGGGGGACGGCAACCCGGGATTCCAGCAGGTCCCCGCCGAGCTTCTACCCCACGAAGCCTACCGAGAGGCGGAGAGCGCCTACACGTTCCTCCCGGGGATAGGTGAGCGATGAGCCGGGAGGGAGAGGACCTGGGCCTGGGACAGCTCAAACAAGAGTATACAAATACCTATCGATATCGATACTCATAATTTCCGAGCTATTGTTCGCCCGATAGCCTATTACATACTGGTAGGGTATTCTCCAGAGTATAAGAAGCAACTGAGCAGCACGCAAACAGGTCGCTCTTAACCACTGAACCACTGTTTTGAACCGACGATCTCAGATACCACATCGAAATAACAGGAATGTTGCATACTGCTATTCCGGAGGACCATAGTAATCAGGACCAAACATGGTTAATACTACAGCAGCAGTATCGAACTACCAAAGGTTTTTGTTGAAGTATACTGCTGTAGGTAACGCAAGCTGTCACGTGCGCGGCCCGACGCTATGCCGTAAATAGAGGAAGAACAAACAGAGAGCTTGCACCTTG
>JAYJMJ010000289.1:8287410-8307737 GCA_036873875.1 Laminaria ephemera
ACAATAGAGCCAATCTACCATAGGAACTCCCTAATATCATCAACCATTGTCATATCCGTACCACGCACCAAAGTACAATCAACAAAAAGGGGTTAACGTAGAACGGCAACTGTGGTGTTGGTGGTGCTCGCGATGCGGTGTACCCAGTGCGATTCCCCCCAAAAGAAAGCTGACCTGACGCAGTAGAAGAAAGGGTCTCGTCGGGATACGCACATCTCTCTGTTGCCTCAACGCCGTGCCCACGCATAGCGCACATTGCTACCTTCGCGTGATTTTCGAAAAAGAGCGCAATCGAAGTCTTGCTTTTGCCAAACCAAGTGTTCCTTTTGTCAAACAACCAAGTCTTCAGTTTCGGTCAACCAAGCCTTCGTTTTGCCAACCAAGCCTTCGACTTTTTCAAACGACCAAGCCTTCAAAGTTGGCCAACCAACTCTTCATTTTGTCAACCGAGCCTTCATTTTGTCAAACGACCAAAACCTCAAAAATGTTTCAGCCAAGTCTTCAGTTCGAACCAAAGCTACGGTAGGGAGGGAGGGCGCGTTTAAGGCCTCTTATGTCATCGGCCCAAGGTCGCTCGCGCGAATATCTACCGTATATGTTTGCAAGTCGATTTGGTTTTTCGCTTCTTTTGTTTCGCGATAGGCACCGCCATAGATTATGTGTCACGCTCGCGTCTTTGAGCGAGGTGCAGAGCCGTTGGCGCTAGTAGCCTAGTCCCGGCATTCAAAATAGGGTTACCTCCCCTATAGGGTTACCCCCCCTATTGTATTCTGGGTCTTCGTCAACGAAGTCTTCATTTTATCAACCAAAAAGGTCTTCCGTTTGTCAACCAAGGCTTCATTTTTGTCGACCAACGTTTTCAAAGTTTGTCAACCGAGTCTTCGTTTTTGTCGACCAAGGCTTCAATTTGTCAACCAGATCTTCTTTTTATCAGCCAAATCTTCCTTTTGTCAACCACACTCTTCCGTTTTTTAATCGTTCGGGTGCGACAATGCCTAAATGTTAACCAAGTCTTCATTATTTCGTTCGGATGTGAGGCACGATATTAGCCAAGTCTTCGTTTGGTCATTCGGATGTGATGCACGAATAAAACAGACCAGCCAGGGGTAGCCCCACGCTACTTCTGATTTTGTCAACCAAGTCTTCATTTTGTCAATCAAATCGTCTTCCATAATTCAACCAAGAATCTTAATCAAAGTCTTCGTTTGGTCATTCATTCTTGGGCGTGATGCATGAACAGACCAACCAGAGGTAGCGCAGGAGTGTGAAACAACCCAACACCAACCCAACACCAGCCCAACCCAACCCAACCCAACCCAACCCAACCCAGACCAGCCAGAGGTAGCCCTGCGCTACTACCGACGGCTGCTTCAAATGGGCGCGAACAGCCCAGAGGTGTGGCAGAACCTCGGGCTTTGCTGCTTCTACGCGGCGCAGTACGACATGTCCCTCAAATGCCTCGAGAAGGCGCTGGCCATGGCGTCGGATGACACGTCCGCCGATATTTGGTAAGACTTGGGTTTTGTGCGGACACTTGGAAACGGTATGGGTTTTGTACGGATATTTGGTAAACATCGGGTTTTGTATTGAACGTGCGGCGCCAGTGCGCGGGGCGGGGGGCGGGGAGCGGAGAGCGGAAAAGGGGGCGCATGATGGGTGGGGTGCGCCGTTATTTGGCAAGGTTTGGGTTTTGTACAGGTACGTGCGACGCTGGTGCGGGGTCAGAGGGCGGGGGAGCGGAGAAGGGATGCATGATAGGATGCATCGTATTGTTTTAACAACTACCGCCGAGTCACAATCGGGGCGCGAGGGGCCGAGAAGGGGGTGCATGGTGGGATGCATCATGCATTTTTATTATAGCAGCTGTTAATACCGGCGAGTCACAATTCATTTTTTCCTCGTTCCGACGCGTCCGTTTTTCTACGCAAGGTATAACATCGGCCATGTCGCCATCGGCATCGGAGACTTAGGGCTAGCCTACCAGGTAAGAGAATACCCACTGCTGCAGATCACGGTGTAACTCCGTCACGCCAACGAATCAAACTATACAGGGAAGCAAAAGCGCAAACCCCCAATGTTCTGCCCTGAACTGTAAGACGAATAGAATGGGTAGCAAAGAACGGCATACGTGTTTCACGATTGCATTCGTTGCATACCTAGCTCATAGTTTTTTTCTCCTGGTTGTGATTATCGAACAAACGCACGAACGCAGCCGATCAGCACAAGAGGACACACCGCCAACAACGAACGCGAACGCGCTGCAATAGACAATACACGAATTATTTTTGCCTCTGTTGTTATGTGTCGTTATACAGAGCAGTGCTCTTTGTCCGAGAGGGATACAGATTCTGCCTCAAGACTCGCTCACCTGCGCCGTGCTGCCACCCCGCCCCCCCCCTCTATATTTCTTGGTACCAGGCGTTCAAGATTTCGATATCAGTGGACAGCAACCACGCCGAGTCGTACTGTAACCTTGCCGCTCTCGAGGTACACAAGCAGGTGAGATATCCCCCAGGAAATCGAAAAAAGTGGGGTACGCACGTATATCCTGGCAATTTGAGCCACGCGTTTTTATTTGCTCCAGCCTGAAATGAAGTGCTTTTGGTGCAGATATCTATCGCAAAGGCGAAGCATCCTGACAGTTGGAGTCGCCGACTTTGGTTGCTCCAGCGTATAACGAGGGAACTTTAGTGCAGCGCGCGACCTAGGCGGGGTTGAGAGAGGTTGAGGTGTTCTCGGTAACCACATTGATGCCGTGTTGAAAAATCAAGACTCATAACCTATCGGGGACACGCACCGCGATCCTTGATAATGCGGAAACCCTTGACTACTGTAAAGATGTTTTCAGCCGCCGCTGGGAGCTGACGGGGTGTTTGTCACACCATAGCAATCGCGGAAAGCACGAGAGCGTGAGTTAGCAGAGTTCGATGAAAATCGACGAGCAGTAGGAATGCTGAACCCTCTGCACGATAGAAATAGAAAAGGCACCTACCGGAGGGGGGAAGAGACGACACGCGCGATCACGGCTTGTTCAGAAGCTGGAAAGTAAAAATGAGATTTTAAAAAACAAAAACGGTCAGGCGCGGGATGCGCGGTTACAAAGAAATGGATTGTGGACGCACCGAACCCTGGAGAAAACGCCGTACGGCCTTGCTTAATTCTACGCACATCTCAGCCACTCTTCTCTCAACCTACCCCTCGGAGACAAAAAAAAAAGCGGCGCAAGAAAAGCCAACCCTTCATTGGGCTGTATGTCGTGGCGATTATGCCCCCCTTCTTTGTTCTGACCACACGAGGCTGCCCCCTGCCCGTGCTTGATTCCGGCGAACTGTATTGACGCTTGACGATGTTTTTATTGTTTGGCGGGGGTCAAATAAACGTGCTATATAGTAGCTCGTTTTTTTCCTGACGAACCACGCGCCCTTGCGTGACCCGTGGCCGCCCGCGCTGTTCTTATCATCTATGGTGCTTTTTTTACCCAACGAATAAATACGCCTTTCTGAAATCAGAACCCTACGCTCAGTGATTTTTGTTTGTTTGGTGGGGTTGAAATAGACGGGGTACGTGTGAAAACCTTGTTTTTAGGTCGACAAACCGTGCGCCCTTGCGTGACCCGTGGCCGCCCCGCGCTTTTCTTATCGCCTGCGTTTTTTTTTTTTGCCAAACGCATCAATGTGTCCGAAATCAGAACCCTGAGGCTGCTCGGGTTAACCTGAAGACGGCGCAATCCCTCGCGCCATTTTTGTTTGAGCCCTTCTACAACGGGGGTAAGCGCGTTTTTGTTTTAGGTTCACCTGCGCAGCTTGTTCGCTTGGTTAACCCCTTGAGAACTGCACCCATGTTTTTGGGGGAAAAGTACTTGAAAACAGTGTGGAACGTTTTTTTTCGGTCCAAAAAGGGTTAATTGTTCGGTCGGCTTGATCAGATAGTCGTGGCTGGCCGGTTGTTTTGTTGGCGATATTTACTTACTGATTTATATCGGCTGCACGGTAGATTGGCCGTTGTTGTTTAAAAGCCTTGAACAGCGGGGGTAAGTGCTGAGTGCTTTTCTCTTGTTCTGTGACACACCTGCGTGGCTTGCTCGCTAGATTAAATGCTAGGTCAGTTATCAGAATTCTCGTCTTTTCATCCACCTGCGAGGCTTGCTCGCTCGGGTAGTTGCTCGGTCGGTTGATCAGTTAGTCGTGGTTGGTCGGATGTTTTGCTAGCGGTTACTGTTTACTGATCTATCGGCTGCATGGTAGATTGGCCGTTCTTGTTTGAGCCCTTCTAAAACGGGGGTAAGTGCTGAATGTTTTTCTCGTTTTGCGGTACGCCTGCGTGGTTTGCTTGCTCTGTTAAATGCTCGATCGGGTATCAGCTTCTGGTTTTGTGATCCGCCTGCGAGGCTTGCTCGCTTGGCTGATTTTCTCGGTTGGTTGATCGTTGTTAATAGTCGCGGACAGGTCGGTTGTTTAGTTGGTGGTTACCATTTCCCGATGTATCGCCTGCATGATAGATTGGTCGTTTGCAACATGGACATTGTTTGTTTCGTTCGTCTTTTTTGTATGCTGCCGCCGTGTTCTACTCCTGCTGCGATGCCTTGTTCATCACATGATTGCTATCATTTTATGTTTGTCAGCCGAGGATGTGTAGCATGGGCTTCAACGTCGAACACTCACAAACATCCTCAAAAACAAAACCAAGGGAAATTTAAACGAAGCAAAATAGCAAGGATACCTATGCATTCTTGAAATCCAGTAGGTGTGATGAGGCCCTTGGGTGTGGAACACGCATTCTTGAAATCCAGCAAGAGTGATGGGGCCCTTGGGTGGGGTATAACTGTTCCGCTAGAAGAAACATGGTCCTTGAAAGAAGGCTGACACCAAACACGAAAGGTGTATAGGTTCTGCGGCCTCCTGCCAAGGGTGTACTAACACGATACTTCACTAGGTTCATAACATTGCGTTCGTATTTCCACGAGTTGAGGGTTGCAGTAGGTCTCACCCCCACCTCTCGTCCCTTTGCTCTGACAGCGCTTCTTGCGTACAGGAGAGGAGACCTACAGGAGGCGTTTTCGATGTGCGGGAAGGCTCTCGAGGCAAGCATTCGATATTGTCTTCTCAAACTCGTTTTATTATTTGGCTTGTTTTAGTTGTTGTGTTTTTCGTTTCCGGTACGTAGGCATATTCAATTGCTTTCGTCGATTAGTTTGCGATGATTTTGGGTGTCTCTGTCTCACAGTCTGACCACATAGCTTGTACCACTCTGTCCGTAAATCTAAGGCCCGTTTAATGTTGATATTAATACCAAAACGGCACTTATATTTCGGGACAGACTGGTATCTCTCCGAGATGAGGAATCAGGGCGGAGACCGGGTGTGCTGATGATGATGTCGCTGGGTAGAAACAACGGTTTAATGCGAAGACAGCACACACTCATTTGTTATTTGAGTGAGAAGCGAACGGTCCTCCTAGTTGTGCATGCGAGCATCGGGTCTTCTCGAAATAGTGCCCGCAGTGAACCAACCCCTTTAGAGTTTCAAGGGGAAAAAACGTCGAAAAGACGTAACGATTTTCAGAATCAGCCACACGGAGCAGCCCGGGTTGCTAGGTAGGAAGTGGGGTGTGTGTCCGTAGCCCAAAGTTACGACCTACCACGTATCAGGGCATTTCACGGGTCATGACCCAATCCGCGGGTCGGGTCAGGCGGTTTAAAAAATACTCGCGGGTCGGGTCGGGTCGGGTCAGGAGGCGTTCGAAATCTCACGGGTCGGGTCGAGTCGGGTCAGGAGTTTTTGAAATATTTACAGGTCGGGCCGGGTCACCCTGACTCGATCCCACCCGCGAGAAGTGACTCGACCCGTGAAAAGGCCTTGCCACGTATACGATACGCACAACATGCTGATACTCGTATATAGTGCTGCACGCTCGTCATGGACGGCTCATAAGATCGCACCTCGTGTATTTTTGATCGATATACACTGAACCCAAAAAGGTACAGGCTCGAAATTTGGTCGCGTATGAGTCTCTGCTTACTTGAACAGCATCGGGCTGTTGCAATTGTAGTGCGCTGGTACTCTGCCGGATACATAGCAGGGGCAAGCAACGTTTTTTTGACGGCGTTCCGCCGTTCTTCGACGACGATAGCGCCGTCGAGACACTATGATTAACAGAACTCCGCAACCCCTGTCTTCATTTTTTTTATGCAGTTACGATATCATCTTTGGATCTTTGATGATCCACCCCGCGGAAAAGCGCAGCCTAATACACCGACCTTTTTTAGTGTACCTTGGCATGCATCAGGCGTCTCGCATTCGAGAGTTTCAAGGGCAGCAGTAACACTGTGCACGCAGGTGCTCACGAGGAGTACCTGGTAAGGGAGGCACACTTTACAGGCGGAGCGACTTGACTGCTACTTTATGGTGCCATTTTGGTAACCCTTTAAAACTGTACCCACGTTTTGGGGGCGACGTACGAGCTGGGTCCAGCAACACCCATAAATTTCCATCGTCGGACCATAAAACGATGAAATACATTGAAACTCACAACACTAAACATATGTATGTGACCGCATCAACAAGGGGAACACATCGGCGAAGCTGTTTTTCGCGTGCGAGCTGTAGTTCGCGAGATATGAGATATGAGAATTGTTCGTATTGCTTGTGGAGGCGTTGCTGCATAGGGATTTTTGTTTTCTATATTAAAAGCCATACAATACAGTCTTCAGGCCATAAATCTGTCAATACGACGAATAATTCGACGCTAGACGCCTTGACATGATCGTGTCAACAAGGAGAAGACTTATCTAACACCTCCTATGTTCTGCGAGCTGTACAAGGCTGTAATGAGAAACCCCTGAGAAAGTACTAGAACAATGGATTGAGCTATTTGGAAACCCTAGGAGTAAAACCAATTAGCACGGAAATCCCTTATGCACCCTGGTTTTTGGCAGGGTTGTTCTTCATGACCATACCAACAGTATTTTACATATTTCGCGCACAAGCGACGGTCAAAGTTGCCGAAAATCCTGAAAAAATGGCAAAACGTATCTCAAGAAGGAAACAAATATTATTTAAAAAAAGACCCGGTCCTGAGTTTTTTCGTTTTGGCATGAAGCACAACCCTACCAAGTTTCGTTTTCCAACTCTAAAAAAAAACAGGGTGCTAAAAAGCGAAGAAAAAAACACTCTGGCTGTCACTGGAACCAGCTCGTAGTTGGAACTAGCGCGAGATTGTTTTTGCAGTTCTGAAAACGTGGACGTTAACCCCTTGAGAACAGTACCCATGTTTGTAGGGACAAACCACTTCGAGCTACTGTGGGATATGTCTTGTGAATCTTAACCGTATCTTAACCGTAAACCGTGTACTGCTGCCTTGATTTTGTACGCGCCCGACTGCAGGTGTACCCAGATCACAGCGATTCCAAGCAACTGCTCAAGACCCTTCAAGACCAATTCACCATGCTCTAGGGGACACACTATTAATAGAGGGTCAAGGAGAGCAACTACGTGTAGCTCGCTGCATTTAATTTTCACAAGTTGCAGTTGAAACGGGCTTTAGGCTTTAAGCGGAGACGCTGACGAGCGGGAAAGTTTGTGCCGTCGTCGTCATCATCTGAATTTTCCCTGAAAAGAGCGCAGTGGATTTATACGCTTTCGTCGGGGAACAGCACACTTCGCAGACTTATGCTTATATTCGTACGTCTTAAGTAGTTCTTGGCTGTCCCGACCGGTACTAAGCTTGGTGTTTTTCACATTTTTTTCAAAACTGGTTTTGGAAGCAAGAATGCTTGCACCGCAGCTACCTCATGAATCGTAGAGAGCGCGAAAAACAACGCACTTCGAGCGGAAACATCCCAAATGCAATGCGCCAACTTGGGTTCGGCACGTAGGCATACGCCGACGTGCCCCCGTACCAATTTATGCTGACTACAGGTATACCGTAAGCGAGCCCACTGGGGGCTTCTCTTTCTCACGTAACGCTTGAAAGGAATTCAACCGGTCCCACGTGCTGTAGCCAAGAAATAAGCTTCTATTGGCTCATCACGAAATAACTACTGTAATGCAGCGGCAAGGATATGCGTTCGCGTGCTGTTCCGCAGTGTACTGCGTTGGGTAGAGCTATCACGGCGTTTTGAGGCCCATTTTATTGTTTTATTGGGGACGGAGTACAACCGTGCACTCAGGTCCCTGCAACTTTCGCCGGATTACACATCGCGGTGTGTGAGAGATGACATTGTAGTCCCCCAGGCAGGGTAACATTGACGTTCCGGAGACAGGGCCAATCTCCTGCTCCTGCTGCTACCATCACCACCGCTTGGTGGGCCATTTCTCATACGAGCCGCAACCAATCTTAGTGATATCAATGGGTCGTTGAGAAACAGCGTGTTTAACTCTTTTATTATTAATACTGCAAAACATATCCCACACTAATTCCGAGTATCTTGACCCCAACAACGTGGGTGCAGTAGCTAAGGGATGATACTAACCCTTCGACCACAGCAAAATTGTTCTCACTCTAACTCCAAGTACTACGTCCCAAACGGGGGGTGCAGTTGTGAACGGGGTGAGGGATGTTGCACAAAGCCTGGACCAAATTCCACCTTGACCAAAATCCACTACGAAGACGCGGCAACAAGCAGTCTTGCAATTAATAACAATCTTGCTGAATGGCGTTCACTCACACGTCAATTATACAGGCGTGGATTAATTCCCTGGCCGCTGCTTCCGGGCACCGCGACTCCCACTTCCCCAGAGCTAACCCTGGACTACGCCACAGAGCCTACTAACCCTTCCACCACTGCCAAATAAAATCCCACACAAATCCAAGTATTTTTCCCAAAAAGCGTGGGTGCAATTCCCAAGGTGCTAATTAATACCCCCCACCAAATCCAAGCACTTTGTTCCCCAAAACGGGTGCAATTCGAACGGGGCCAAAGAAGTAACAGGCCAAAAATAACTGATGGTACCCATGTTACGGCTTAGACACACCCGTACGTAGGAGTTATACGAGCCACATAGCAACGTTTCGGTCCCTGGTCAAAATACGCTCAGCCCTTGATGACAAGGGAGACTTCGCCCGGTCATGTCTATCGAACCCTCTTCCTCTCGGTGTGCGTCAAAGACGGGAGGGACATCTAGGGCATGGCGACGGTGCCAGCGCGGTACACTTGCTGGCTACGATTCTCACAAACAACAGCAGCAACCACAGCTCAATATGGTCAAGAAAACGCACTGCTGCTGTGAGTTCAGATCAACGGCAAAACAAGCTCTAAAATAAAAAAAAATAAAAACAAAAAAATAAACAGAAAATGTGGAAGTACGAACGTCCTTCAGAATCACGCCTTCAATTCCTCCTGCTTTGATACAACTCAATATCGGCAGCCTTCGCTATGGAGACGCCTTCGTTCGTGCTCTGCTGTTGTCCCTAACTAGCAGCTTCTCCACGGCTCTTCGCGACTTGTTGACGGTGGGTTTGCCCGATCTAGTTTTCGTGCCCTTCGCCCCCCTCACGTACGACAGCAGGCTCACGTTTCGCGCCGCCTGAGACTTGCCGCGGAGCTCTAGTCGCGCTTGCTCGAGGAGACCGATCGCTCGACCGCTTTTTCTCCCCTTCTTTGAGACGGTTCTGCTAGTACGAACAGGCGTTGTGGTGACAGGAGAGGAGATATCGGGGGATAAAGAGAGTCAGAGGCACGCCTCTTCTAAGAGACGGTTCTGCTAGTACGAGCAGGCGTTGTGGTGACGGGGGGGGAACTACGAAAAAAGTGAAAAATACAAAAAACAAAACAGAACCAGAGGTATGCACCGGTTGGTTGATTCGTGTGGTAAAATCAGTATTTTTCTCCTCTTCTCCGAGACGGTTCTGCTTGTACGAGCAGGCGTTATGGCGACAGGGGGGGGGGGGGCACGAAAAAAATAAAGAGAAGCTGAAAGGCATGCATCTTCTTCGATAAGGTTCTGCTTGTACGAGCAGGCCTTGTGGTGACATAGGGAAAAATCCAAAATTACGAAATAAATAAAACAACCAGAGGCATGGACCGGCTGGTTGATTTGCGTGGTAAAGTCTTAACAATGCGAACCCCGTTAGAACTGCGCCCTACTTGAAATCGTACAGGATCAGTTTCGCAGTAGTAATGTGGGAGAACGGGGAGGGGTGGAGTGGAGTGAGTGCGATGCCAGGGCGAGAAGGAGGGAAGCAGCAGAATGTGACGCCATATGCTGCGGGATGGGGTCCCCGCCGAAGCGGTGGGCCCACATCGGTCTTCTTGAGAGACACGGAGCATCTTTCAGAACTGCAAAAATATCTCACGCTAATTCTACGTACTTCCCCAAAAACGTGGATGCAGTTCTGAAGAGGTTTATGCAGCTGCAAAAGCAAACAGGCAGGGAAGGCTGGTTTTCTCCCCGCACCAAGAACGCCCCCAACCGCCCGCGCCATTGAACTGTGATGTTCGCAAGAACCTGTAGAGCACGCGTACATGTGCAGACTATATACTGTACGAACAATCTGTGTGTACCTTATTCGTTTTCCTTTTATTCCGTCGTTTCTTCTTGCGCCGTGTGAACGCGGCCGTTTCAGCAACGGAGTGCTCCAAGGAAAGCGGTGCTGCTTGTGCAGTGTCAAAATCGTACCAGACGCGGTACGTACCAGGTACCTATCAGAGGTGCGATCTACTCGTGCTGCTGCTGCTATGCATACCTAACAGAGGTATCATACGTTCTACTCCGGGTTCTGCTCATGCTGCTGCTGATACGGCTGCTGCTGCTATACACACCTCCCAGACTTGGACGCTGTTGAGGACCCCGCGCCGCTGCCGCCGCCGCGCCGCTTCGACGGCGCCTCGAGAAGCGCTCGCTTGGCCGCTTTTCGCTTGCTGGTGACGAGACCCGTCTGAAAGTCGCCGTCGGGGGCGACGTGAAACAAGAAAAATATCGGAGGAAGGTGTGGGTACGTGGGTACCCCGCCAGACGTGGCGTTGGTGTCGTCATGAGTTGTGAACGTGTAAACAGAGAATGACTGGGGCTGCAAGCAAGCCTAAGGCGGTCGGTAGTCTACGTCAAAAGAGCAAATGGACTGATAAATGACACTCGTATAATACGTACACACAACGAGTACGAACGTACACCCCAAAACCCAAATCACAAATAGGTAGCAGCCCTATTCATTATGCGACCTAAAAGCTGCCTACAACCCCCCCCCCCGCCGTCCCCTCACCGGTACTAAGACTATACCAGGTATATATAACAAAGCTGATGCGTTCCACAGCCGTCAGATTTTGTCCCCCTCAAAGAGTTTTATAGTTTCCGTGCACAGGTTGATTAAAGACCGAACGTCTTCGCTGATTAAAGACCGAACGTCTTCGCATCACTCTGTTTCACCCTGGTGCTAACTACTGTAGTACTAAGGGGAGGCACCGACCTATAATCCTTCATGAGGACATACACATTCTGTAACAAGCGCGATCGGAGTATCACACACAGCTTGCAAAGATGAGTTTCGACGAAATCCTCGATCTCTCAGCTGTATTAACAGTAATTTTTAATACGAATCAAGGGAAGGTTCTACTCGTACGGCAAGATGGAGCCACGCTCTCGATCGGGGTTATTCCGGAAGATGCCGCGCCTTGATGCCCACGAAAGGGAGACAGCAACACAGACTACGAGTTAGTACTGCTGTCTGCTGTACTGAGTTCAGCTACACCAGAGACAGAATGCTAGCCGGCTCAGGGGCTATATGCATCATTATCCGCGCGGTTACTGACCGTCCATGGGAGGCGCAGCATCCGCACCCAAGTCACTCAGTTCATGGCAGATGGAGATGGAGCAAACAGCAATCACGCGAACGATACCTGGTACACGGTACCGCATGTACGATTGATTCCGTTTGTCACTTCTCAGTGCGTGGATACGTACCCGATCACTTGGCTAAAGTACCGGTATTGCCACAGCAGGGGCGAGACTACAAGCCCAGACAGCACGGCAACACACTTTCAGCACACCACTACAGCAGACAAGCAGCAGAGTGTAGCCGTAGCACTAGTAAGTCCTCGACTAGGATGGTATTATAGTTCCTTCTATAAACACAGATGGCTTGTTGTGGCAACACAGCCAGCACACCACCAGAAGCAGCAGCAAGCGTAGAGCGAGAGCTCACCCGTTTAGTGGCAGAAGACGCTGCCCTTGAAACCATATCATCGACGCGAGACATCATTCTCTTCGTGATTTTGGAAGACATCGTCGCATCCACCACTCCACCCTCAAGGGTAAATACTGAAGTTTCTCCTCCTCTAGCTGCGTGTTCTTCCGTGCAACTAGCGTTGCGATGTACAGCACGCAGTCCGACCTTCTACAAGGCACTACAAGGGCTGCCCCACGGCCGCACGAAAAAATGGGGTTTGTAATATTTGGCAGGCCTTATAGAAGAGGGAGATTAATGGTTGATGTTTTTTGACGCGTGGAGTTTTGCGAGCAAGCAAGCAAGCAGCTCCACAACCCAAGGCCGGCAAGCGCGACGAGCCTCTCGAACGGCGCTGTAGACTTGCTGCAGGGTTGGAAAAAATCCTGAAGGGGTCGGTGGGAGGGGACGCGTTGCTGACGAATCGTCAAGCCTCTTTTACCACCAGAGTCGGTGAGTGCATGGACATAAAGTACACGCGAGAGTAGTAGTTTAACGCAAGCACTGGCTTGCTCCGTGAGCGCTTAGGCTCCTTGCACCAAGCAGGCTCTGTCTGGCGATAGGCACCCCTATTAGGAGCGATGTGTGAGTGTGCATGTCTCTCTGTGTCTCTGCACTTGGTGTAGCCGTTTGTTTTGCTTCGCGTTTCCTAAGCGACGGATAGTATTGCATGCAACAGGCAAAAGAGGTAATTCAGCAGCAAGCAAAATCAGTTAAAAATAGACCTTGTCGTCTTGTCGTGCGGTTGCGAGGCCCCCTTTCGGAGTGTAGAGCGTTCCCGGTACAGCGTGTACAGCACTATCATACTGATACCTAGCTCTCCTGTGTCCCCAGTACTTATCATAGCTCTCCTGTGTGTTGGCCGTGGCTTGGGCTTGATGCTGTACCGCAGCGCTCATCGTCCAAACTTCGAGCGCGCTCCCTGTAACACAGCAGTAGTCGTGGCATGCTTGCGATGTGCCTTCGTTTTTGCGTTTTTTCCTTGTCGCCCGCTGCTCACCCTCCCTGTGGTCATGCACGATCGAAGGAGACGTGAACAAGCAGCAATGTCAGCGCCCTCAGCCTACTGGTACTGATGTCTGTTGTACTCGAGTGCATTATGTCGCAGCTACAGTAGTATGTGGTATGTGGTAGCGATATAGCGATGGCTTCTCAATGTGGCTGTCGACCTTGACGTACACCCAGGAAGAGGCCATGATTGCACCGTCCAAGTAAAATGTCAAATGTCGCTGCCCATGTATTATACCAGTACGTGCCTTTTGCGTTGTTGACGTCGGGCATACGTACTGCTGCTGTAACATACCTAGTAATACAGATTCACACATTGGACAGATCATGATCTAGATCACCTAGATCCTATACGTATATCTGTCATTGTGATATGCTGTCCGAGATTTGTGCAGTACAGATCCAACCCCGGAAACATGCGCTAGGTCGTAAGTCAGATCATCCGGTTCTCATCCGACAACATGATCTATCGGTCATCCAGATCATATAGACCAGGGATCTGTCTGCCCTGAAGTACACAGATCATGAATAGGGATCTGATCTGTCCGATGTATGTATGGAATGTGAGCACCCCGCCCCCCCGACCCACGACGAAAACCGGGGCCGGAACGTCCCAGGACTGCGCATCCGCGTGACCACACTATAATCCAAGTAAGACAGCAACAACAACAACTACTCAGGTCTCAGGTGAGTAGACGACGTATGCTAGACCAGCAGACATATTTTCGCGTCTACCCCCTTGAGAGCTGCTGACTGACTGCTATTTGAGTCGTCGCAACGTCCTTTGCGCGTCCTATTATACATACCGGTGGCTGCCTCTAAATGGTATCGGCTGTTAAGGTGAAGCTGCACTTCACTGCTATACGATTATTCCACTGCTGCTGCCCGGTATAGAGTACCCGGGGATGCCCCAGGGTAAAAAAGGCAGGGTGCCGGGTATGTAAAGATGGCGCCGATCAAACCATTGAACGGGCTTCTTTGGCAAAACACGAACGTAAAAATAACAGACCAGGCATCATTAGGGGAGGGGGGGGGGGGGCTGCCGGAAAAATAGAAAATCGAAAAGTCCCCTCTTTTAACTGTTAAACCTTTTTCCAACTCAACCCCAAAAAATCATCCTGCTGGACTCTATCCCGAGTGCTTTTCCCCCCAAACGAGGGTACAGCAGTGGTGAAGGGGATAACGGCTTTCTGGTGCCCGAAACCTTGTCCTCGTGAAGCGTGTATCATGTATCATTCTGTAGGACCGTGAGTTGACTGGACTCCGCGTCTAGTTATTGGTTAGGGGTGGCAAAGTAAAGGCCAATTAACTGACAATGTTGGTTATGGTACACCACACGTCAAGCCGCAAAAAACGCACCAGTCAGATGCTAAGACGCAGACCTCCACAAATAAACTCAAAAGAGGAATACGTCTGTAAAAACGCGCGGCCGAACTATCACGCAGCTTGCAAAGATGAGTATCTACCGCTCAACTGGTCGAGCTCGCAGCTGACGTATTTGAAATAATTTTTAAGTCTTGGTTATGGTACACCACACGTCAAGCCGCAAAAAACGCACCAGTCAGATGCAAAGACGCAGACCTCTACAAATAAACTCAAAAGAGGAATACGTCTGTAAAAACGCGCGGCCGGACTATCACGCAGCTTGCAAAGATGAGTATCTACCGCTCAACTGGTTGAGCTCACAGCTGACGTATTTGAAATAATTTTATAAAATCGAGGCCTAGAAACACCTTGATAGTGAATCTTTACGGAGGTTTTGGCCGTGGCGCCTAAAGTCGACCACCCGATCCTAACCCTAACCCTAACGCGAACGCTGTGGGGTGACCTGTGCTTGGATGCTGTGGCTTGTGAAGGCTCTAGATTGACTCGGCAGGCTTGGATGCTGTACTTCGAAAGACTCTAGGTTGATTTGGTCGGATTGGGATGCTGTGGTGTGGAGAGACCCTAGGTTGGTTGTAGCCGCTTCTAAGATTACCCTTGGCCAACCAGAGTGCGTAAATAGCTACCTTAGGAAGATTCACTATCCGTATGCCTCTACTACTGAACAAGAAAACAATTTCATGTCGGTGCATATCGCGAAACCAAGAAGCACACAAGCTAGAAACAGCAACGAAATTGGGTAGCCACTCGCTCTGAGCCGCTGAACGAAAGAGGCCCTAAACGCGACCCCCCTATCAGGTTTACATGAGCTTATCGCGGGTTTGCGGCGGATGCAGCACTTTTTCGCACGGTGGTGCACACGCCTCGTTCGGTGTGTTCGACTTCATCAGACACGATCGCTGTCGAAATATGTGCTGATACTTGGGATGCATGCAACTATCAAAAGGCGTCACGTACATACATGCAACTATCCCCCGACCCACGTCGCAAACCGGGCTCGCAACGTCCCAGGGCGGCGAATCCGCAAGTGGCTCACGTACGTCTTCATTTCATTTGCCTGTAGGGTTGGGAGTGTTTATCCCAGTGAGTAATCGGACAGTCGGACACATTTCCTTAGCGCACATTTGGACGTTTCGCAATAGAGACCATAGGTAAACACCTACCAGGTACGTGGGGAATACATGCAACTATCAGGTTTGGGAGCGGCGGAAATCTGGGCCGCGAGGTGCCAGAACCGTTTGCCCTCTGCTTTGCCTCGTTACGGCGCCTTGCAGGGACAAACGATACTTGCGTGCATAAACGTTGGCAAGTATTGTGGCCTACCAGGTACAACACATTTATGTGTTGGGGCGTGACAGCACATAGAAGGCCTATTCTCCAGGCCCAAGGGGGCTGGAGACTCTTTCTTACAGTAGACGGAAAATATTTTCGACAAGCATCAAAATCGGTCAATACGAGCAAAACGGGATGACGACCGATACCGCTACAACTTCAGGTGTTGTCCTTTCGGATGTCCCAGCTGGAGCGATATAAAAGCAAACCTTGTGAAGGATAATTTCTTAAATGATTGAAAAAACCGTCGGTCTACTTCGAATGAACAACAATCCACCAACGGTCACGCGACGATCACTATCGCCCAAACTAAGCCAGATGACAAGAGCCTACGACGTAGCGACGTGTTTCCCAAAACCAAAAACCATCCATGTCCTGTCCCCCTATATCATCGAAAACAACTACGTACCTGATACTAAATACCAGGTAATGTATAACTCCTTACGACTACGGTACTTGCAAAATAACTCGGGCCGATAACTAATGAAACATGTCTGTCTTCCCTATTAACAATGTAAAAAAAGGTCTGTACACTACGTACCTCGTACTGCTGTACACTTCCAGGTTCACACCAGCTCTATTTCGGGTGGGCGAATCGAACCCTGAACACCGTACGATACCAGGGTGCAACACTACAACAACAGCAGCAGACAGAGTGTTTGGTTCTTGTGTTCGGATGGCATCGGCATTCCCTTCCCCACATGATCTACATGCGCCCTCAAAATCTAAATTCCCGCTTGAGGCCTCATTGCATGTGGCAACATGGCTCTCGGGCTCTACCTGTACGGGATGTCGTAGTACTGGTCGAAGCTCCGCTACGAAGTCAACCACTTGGCCTAGGCCACGCGCACAGCTACCTCACTACAACTATACTCGTACGTACTCAGTACGGTAAGTATCATTGACAACGTGTGTATTTCACGTCGAATACCTGGTACTATACTGTTTGTAGCTGTACGCTGTGGTAAATTATTAAGAACAAAAACTTGTTTGCAACACCCTGACCCCAGCCCCCCAGCCCTATCCCAGGCTACCCCCAATCGCTATGTCGCCACGCGTTTTGGATTTCCTGACAAAAAATGTGCGGACCCCCTCAAAAATCGATCTGGCACCAATTATCTGGTACCTGGTACCAGGCATGTTTTGAGGTTTGAAAACGCACAAAACCCTCAGTACAGTGGAAGGGGCAACCGGTTCAACAGCACACCTCTTGCACCCGGCCCGAAACACGGCCGGCCTTCCCTGGCGGGCACAACCCCCCCCCCCCCCCCCCATGTGATGATCCTGCTGTGAGATACTGGTATGCTAGCACAGCTTTCGATCTGACCACGATGTTGCCCATCGGTGGAGCCATTGGTGTCGTCGAACCACCGTGCGTTTACTTGAAAAGACGTTTGAGGGTGCGGTACAGCCTCTGAGCTTGCTTGTAGTACCTCCGGTACTGCATTCCTTTGGGCATGTTCATGATGCAAGCGCCAGTTCAGGAGAGGAACCGATCCGCAAAGAAAGCTGTATGGTCAAGCGGCGCAAGTGCAACAAACAACGACCACAAAACCTGTCAGAACGCCAGAACCCACGAACCCACAGTCTGCGTAGAGCTAGAAACACGAGCGGGCTAAGCTGAGTATGGATCACTCAGTCGGTCGAACTCACAGCTGACGTGTTTGAAATAATTTATGACAAAAGCGAGGAACAAGGAACACTGCAGTGACGAGAGGCGCAAAAACAAGAGACCACAAAGGACAACCGGACACGCACCAGTGAAGCCGTACATGAGTCGGAACGGGATAGATACTTGAAGCACTTCTCCATAAGAGCGGTGATACTTCGGACACCTATGATAGCTCAACGAGCCAAGCTATCTTCGCGTGTTCTTCTATCGTCCATCGCCCGAAGACCATACCTTTTGTGTGCTGCTGCTGCTGGAACGGACAGATGTTTAGTCGGAGAAACTTCAAGCTTCAACTTGTCGTACGTGCAGAGGTGCAACAGTGTGTCACGGTCCTCGAAGCTAGCGCAGTCGAACCTTGCAGGGGCTGCGTCTGGGTTGAGGCAGAGAAGGGGCAAGGTGGGTCCTAGGGTGAGCCTGGTGTTGCGTCGTAGAGTGTAGATCCGCGATAGATCCGCCCAACATCCAACATTCCATGGATTTTGGAGTTGATCGTTTTGTGGAGGCATTTTTGTAACCGTTAAATATATCTAGTTTCCAGCGACCGTTGGCACCGACCAAAGTCGAGGATCGGATAGAGTTCCGGTGCTCCGGTCCCCCATTGCATCCCTCTCAATGGGAATGCTAGGGAAAGGGGAGTGCGCCCACCACCAAGCCTCTGCAGAGAATGCTTTTTTCTGCACTGCATGCGGCCACCAGGTGCGTTGTTCTTTTCAAAACGGGCACTGTTGTCGGTCCGTTTTGATTTGGCGTACGTTTATAGCACATGGGCATATCCATCATGCGCACGCAAACGTCGCACGTCCCACATTTCATATCAAATCTACGCGCTCGTGTTGCCTCTGCAACCATCATCAAGCCTTTGCGGAGAAATCTTTTTTTCTGCATGCGACCACCAGGTGCGTCGTTATGTTTTTGAACGAGCACTTTTGTGTCGGTCCCTTTTGAATTTTAGAGTACATGATACCTGATACGTAAAACATGCGCATATATATGCGCATATCCGTCATGCGTACCGTAAACAACGTCTTGCGTCTCACGTCTCTTCCATACGCTATCCTAGATGTTGCCTTACGTGCCGTAGATAGGCGGCTCCACAAGTCTCACTGCAGTTCTATGTTTTATGTGCTCGTGTAAAAACACCGCTGCCCTGCGCGGATCGTGTACTATAATAGTAACGTGTTCATGAAGGGGACAAGTGTGTACCGACGTGTGGGCAACAATCGACTCGCGAGGCATTTCTCGTCTTGCATCACGTTGACCGGCGGTACTTCGCTCGTATCATACGCTTGTTTATACTTGGCACAGCGCAGGCGCGTATAATTATACCTGGTACCTGGTACGTAGGACGTTTATACGTGGTAGTTGTTACGTATGTGGAGATGTGTATCTGTGAACCAACAGCAGTGCATTCACGATTATTGGACACACTAACATTGCAGCTGTCTTTCCACTTCCCAGGCACCAACACTCCTGTATTGTTGAGCCGCCGTTAACCCGAGAAGATTGAGGCCGCACGAAAATAAACACCGTCATGCGCAAATACGTCTATTAATAATGACGGCCCGTCACCAAAAGCCCAGCATCGGCCACGGGGCGTACGGCCGACGCAATCCGCACTAAACTCTACGTAGTGGTTTCGGTTATAGCAAGCGTCCGTCACGGCATTTTTTTCTAAGTTGGCTGTCCGTAACACCCCTTGTTTGTTTGGTGATGCAGTAGAGCTTCTGCGTGTTCGAGAAACCCCTTCATTGGTCACCTATTAATATAGTACTGGTCTTTCGAGATGCTTCATTTGGTCAACACACGCACACACCACTCATTTGCGCTCTGCTCCCGCTTGGAACCCTGGCCCCACCTAGATATGATCCCACCCGGACCTGAGCCCTCCAAACTCACCCCGGGCGTGGGTACTTTTGGCGTCACCACACGATATTTTCATAAACCTTGTATCATACTCGTAGCTGCTGGTGTCGGCCCGCCTCTTTTTGCTTCCCGCGGTGTATGATCCGTATGATAGCTGAAGCATCTCCATGGGGGGAAAATCGCGTGCCGCGCTGCGGAAGGAAGCGCAGAAGTTGCTTGGAAAGCATTCAGCTTTTCGGGCGCGCCTTCTTCGGGTGAACTGAAGCACGCAGGGGTTGCTAGGCCGAGGTGAGCAGGAACCTTTACACACCTCCGACAGATCACGATCTATTATATAGATCATCTAGATTCTATATTTTCCGTTATGAGATGTTGTCCAAGAATCGTACCATACCGATCCCACCCGGCAAACGTGGTGCGCAAGAGCTGTGTCGCACAGATCCCAGGCGGCAAACATGATCTAGATCGTGCAGATCATAGATTTCAGGGAGATATGTCGGCCTCGAAAGATCTAGATCATCTGATCTGTTCGAGGTGTGGAACCCAATGAAAATTGAGAAGCAGTGTCAGTGGTCAGTATTTCTGCGCAGCCGTAGAGTACCAAGTCGTTGTGGAAGTAACGGTTGTGCTTTTATATGGTGTGCACCATATCCACCGAGCTAACAGTTGTCGGGATATTTGTAATGCAAGAACAAACTCAACAGGATATTTGGGTTTTGTACTGTATGCAAAGGCGGTTCCTATTAATAGATACAGTCAGCGCTGACTTCTATGGTAGCTCAGTGGTTATGGTGTACCTCTAACAACCAGTTCGTAACAATGCCGTCGTCGGTTGTATGGAGGCGTCCTTTGCCAGCGAGCTCCTGGATCTCCGAGAAGGAGGGGTGCTGGTGCGAGGGAAAACGCGCTAA
>JAYJMJ010000289.1:8365206-8378351 GCA_036873875.1 Laminaria ephemera
GTTTTAATATGAAGGACACACAATGCGTGTTTATTGTTATCATCTGCAACTACCGCACTTATTCCAGCTTAGTACTATAGCACCCTACTCTTTTTTGTCTCGTTAGTGGCTCTCATGACTGCTGTTTTTGATCCAGACAGGCTGCTTTTGTGGTTGTTGTACGTACGTAGCTGTACAGTATGATAGCTATATAAGTACATTCCCGCTTCATTGGCAAAAACGTTTTGAGTGTTTACTCATAGCTTTTTACATTTTCGGCACTGCTGCTTCGCTGCTGCTGCTGTGGTCTACCTATAAGAGGAACTAAGTGTGCTGTGCTATCTTAGTGCTATTTATTGCTTCCGCCGGCTCTTTACTCCAAGTTTGTATTTTCTATGTAACCACCCCATTTTTACATTTTTGGTACTACTGCGCTGCTTCGCTGCTGTTGTGGTCCACCTATATCCCAACAATAACTTAGTGTGTGTGCTGTGTTATGTATCTTGGTACTGTTCATTGCTTCGGCCGGCTCTTCTTCTGCTCACAGATTTTTTTTTTATGTAGTAACCATCCCATTATTAACACAGATCCACATGACCTTGCAGACAGTGCGCCAACAAACACACCACCCCACTGAATCTTAACACCTTGCGTGTTGAAGCGGCGAAAAGACAAATACATCCGCATTATATTTTACACACCAGATGCGTAAACCTTAACTGTAACTCAGAGAAAAAAACAGCATGCCTCCAAGAGCGCAGGGAAACCAACACTGCCGAAAGCAACATTCAACGAAGACAACACTGTCCGAACGCAACTCAATACTACTTCCCCGGCTCCAGGTACAATAGGGGAGTGTTCGAACTGCAAACTAAGCCTACGACACGCCACGCACCGGAAATTACCAATAAAACCAACACTGCCCGAAGCCCATAAATGGAAATAAATGTCACCGATATGCCTCCAAGAGCGTATCCATAAAACTCCATGAAATTGGTTCAACACACCGACACCCGTCGTAGTGTCCAACCTTCCCCTCGGAGTTCACGTATAACACAAAACGCATTTTTTTAATTACCCTCCAAGCCAACAGTGCCCGTATAGCCCACAAAATATTCCCGGCTCCGGGTATAAATACCACGGGTATAAATGCCCACAGGTATAAATACCCACGGGTATAAATACCCACGAAGCCAACACCGCCGGAAACCCACATGACTCATCGAAGCCAACACTGCCCGAACGCAACTGTCAATAATACATCCGTCCCCGGCTCTGGGCCAGACGCCGTCCAACTTAATACTCAGGATATTATAGGTAAATATTTATTTTACTGTATACCAGGTATAGTACAGCTATTAAAATTCAGCATTTCTATTATTATATCATACCTGGTCCCTGGTATAAATCTACGGTCCATGCAACACTATTTGTCCATAGTTTCCCCAGCACCAAGGTACACTTTTCTCGGGGTGGATGCGGTTGTTCCGAAAATTAAAGACACCGGCAAACGCCTTGTCTCCAGGCGCAGGTCCCCACGGAAAGTTTTTGCTGGTTTTTTTCCTTTCCAAACTCCACATCACAAATAAACCGGATAAAATACTTGTTATCTTTTTTGAGGGACTTGTGCTCTCCTGATCTCCTATATCTCAAGGGATTTGGACATCTCTCGGAATTTGCCACGTGTGTATTTTAATTATTGAACTTTATTGATATATCAGAAAAAATATGGATCTGGAAGTTCAACTTGTTATATTTCTTATGGGAAAACTAGCCGTGTGATTTCAAAATAAAAGGCGGCAACGCTTCTTCTCATCGATTCCCAGGTGCTCATTTTATTTTTTCTGAGAAAACTACGCTAATTCGTGCGATATTGGCAAATTTGTTTTACTGTCATATCGCGTGGGTGCTGGGGCACTACGTGCCTAAATGATAGAAGAAAAGCACACACACGTACGTACGTGTCAAACATGCATACGTGTGTACGTACACAGAGAGCTTTTCCTGAGGGCAAACACGCCAAGTGGAAGGAGGCGGCGAGGAAAGGGCAGAAAAGGATACGCCTGTGATACCGGCAGGTCTGGGTTAGGTTAATGTGCGGTAACTGGGTATATCACTTTGTGAAATTTTCGTTTTGGCGTGTAGAGAGGCAATGAGGTACTGTGACTGGGTGAGGATTCGTCGTGAGTGCCAAATAAATACCAGCCGCTATGTACAACTATATGTACGATACGTACGTATGATATGTATGTACGTACGAACAATTTCGGTGTGTTGCTTGAGTGAGGCTTCCCCCTGCTACGTATGTACACCATGAGTAATATATCTGCCACATGTGATAATAGATGTATACCAGGTATGTGCCATGTACGTACGTACGTATCATACATGGGCGTATGAATGAAAATTGGTTGCCATTGCGCTGTACCGCTTAATCTGTGAGAATGCTTTGCGTGCAGGTGCCATTTGCGCCCATTTTGGGGCATTTCGGGGCAAATTTGGGCCAATTCGGGGTATTTTCGGGGCAACTTTGGTCGAAAATGTTGCATCTTTTCAAAAGAAAAAAAACTCCGCGACTATCGACGTAGGTCGCGGCGGCGGTCACGTCCGTCGTTGTTTAACGTCACAAATGTTTTGATTTAAATAATATGCACTGAAAAGTGAATGGACAAATTGTCTAGCATGGACCATATGAGGTTATAGCCGTTCGATAACGGCACTCACTCACTGTATATGCAAAAAATGGTACCAGAAAAAAGGAAAATGAGCTGCCGCCGCAAAATGAGATCAGAAGAGCTGAATAACAGAAGAGGTGTACGAAATATTGGAATATCAGCACGTACACGTATCGTTCTGCTGAATGCAACGGAACAGAGTGTGCGTACAGCAAGAAGGCTGTTCGAGCAGTCAGAACGGCTGTACGACCAGTGAACCTATCGAAAAATACAGGAATATCGGAACGTATCGTTCTGCTGAATGAAATTGTATGACTCATAGATACAGTGCGATTTACCCGAAAAAAGGTAACCACGTTAGAACTGAACAAATTATCTTGGGGTCAAACGACTTGAGGTTAGAGCAGGAAATTTTCCGGGTGAAAAGGGTAAAGTGCAGAGCAACACATCGAAGCAACAAGGTCATCGATTATGCTTTAGTTATGGGATCGCTTTAATTTCGCGTGCGAAGCAAGCACAGCAACGTGGTATGCCTACGGTTGATCTTGCAGGACGCAAGCGTGCCGGGTGACATGCCATGTCGTTGATATCTCCTGGCCCTTTCGTTATTGGTTTCAAGTTTAGTATTGCTATCCTCGCAATTGCTGCCCCACAATACCACGTGTTGACATGGGGCATCAAAGAATACCCACCCCCACAAAGAGGAGGCACGTGTAAGACGCCTACTACGGTATGTGTGTCTATTTGATTCTGAAGCTTCTCACGGGGGGACCTCGTAACCGCACAAACAAAACTGAACTGTAGAAAAAATGAAGGGCACTTCGACCAACAATCCGTTGGCCTAGGTGTCTGACGAAAATGGTGCAAAATACGAATTTTATTCAAACGACATTATTGGGGTGTCTCAGTTGAGGATAATAAATATTTAATCCAAAGGTGCTACCTCTATCGTAGCGTGCGTCATAGACTCTCCTCGTGCTCCGTATCATTGTTAAACCGGTATGATTCCAGACCCAATCTGTACAACATCCTGCAGCGGTGATACAACTCTACTGGATGAGGAAGATCAGCCCGAATTCTGCGACGCTCCCACCTGCACAGAAGCGGAATGCTGCATATCAACCGGTAAGGGGAATTATAAATGCCGACACATGCTACTAATAGTACGGTAGAGGTGAACCTAACTACTCATCTCCTCATTTGAGGAGCTACATACCTCACCCGAACACAAAAGTTGAGAAAAATTAAAATTCAGCCCAATCAAAAAACCCATGGTCTACGTATACCACGAACAGAATATTTAAAAAAAATGGCATTCCGACAGTATTGGGCTGTGGAGCCCCGTGGTTCAGAATATATTTGTGTCATAAAGTGTTGAACGCGCCATCCTCAAAACACATCGCGTCGAAACGAATCTCCGCCAACTTGCCGTCGGAATGCCTCATGTACTGCAATATATCCGCAATGCGTTATGCACAACAATGTATCCAGCAATATCCAGCAAACTAACTGCCTGCACCGAATCGTGATTTTATCCTTCATCTGCGTTGGCGGTTGAAGACTCCGACGACCTGACAGATGACATCGTCGTGGGCGTCGTCACTACTGTCATCGCGGCTATGATTCTCTCGTTTGCAGCGTGGGCGTACCGGAAGGTCGTAATAAAGAATCGCAGCCAAGTAAACGGAGGGGCCGTTGCGAACGATCTACCAACGAATCAATTATCCGGTGCGGACGCCTGTTAGAACAGTGTTAAAAGCCCCTTCAGGCCAAACCGTTTCTGGGCGACGACGATTCTCATCTGAGGAACTATCCAAAGTCTTTGGATTTCTACTCTATGTTTTGCTGAATACCTAGGCCATGGGTATTTTCCATCGGGTTTCATTTCCGCATTCTACCAAAGTCAATTTCTGGGTGGGTTAGATTTAGAAGACCCCCGTTAGTGAGGAGCCCGAGGAAAGTTAGAGCACCCTTCCGTAGCGTGCGTTAGTGCTGAAAATGCGATGGGCACTTTGACCGTAACGGATTTCGACACTATCGTCGAAATCCGACTCCCTCGATTGTCCGGTGCAGGCGTGCATGCTATCAGTGGAGTAGCGCGTCGACGTTGAACAGCTCGAAGAACAGACGGCTCTACACAAGTGAGGTCGGAGGGGTCTCATGCAGAAGACCTGCCAAAGGCTCAGTATGCTGCAGATAGGGTAGGTAGCGCTTCGAAAGCTGAGGAGGGTAGTATGTAGCTCGAACATCCCACTATTAATAGATCCATAAAGGTCAGGCTTGAGAATTAAGGTCAGGGGGAAATAGTCGTAACGGGGGTCCTCGAAGCAGTCGGACGGTTTATGGCCAGGTGGAACGTAGAGGAGGCACAAAAAGATCTCGGAGCGTCGCGCAGCCCGAATTCGTGGCGCCCAAAGCCGACGGGGAGGGGGGGGGGGGAGTAGGGGAACCGCGGTTGAAGAAATCAAGGAAACGGCAGACAGGGTAGCAAGGCACCACGCCGACTAGCCAGTAGAACATGTCTACGTACCTTCAAACTTCGGCGACTACGTCGTGTTTTGTTTCTGTTCTTGCTTAGTTTTAATTTTGAATTGCCTGCTCCAATCCCCTCGCGGGGGCAGTGCCAGCCGATACTGTGGTACTATATCCGCCGGTATGCTGGCTCTTGCTGAACCGGTTTTCCCCTTCATCCCTTTTGTCCCTTTCTTGTGTTTGCCTTATAGTTTTAGTTCTTCTTTGCCCTTTCTGTTTCCATTTTGGTATCCTTGGGGGTTATGGAGATTATGTGGGTATGGACAAATCTGCTTTGTTGCTGTGTTTTTGCTTGCTTTATTTTTTTAGGTTCGTTTTGGGTAAGGGGCGATGATGACGGTATGGGCACCACTGTAGTCAGAAATAGTAGTGAGCAGGTGATAGACCATGCGGGAATGCTCCTACTCCTATAGTTGGTGCATTCGGAACCCAGTATGGTTGGTGTCTCCGACGTTGGTTGGGTGGTGTCATCTTCTTGTTGCTAGTTGCTGGGTGTCTGTTTTTGCTTTGTTTTCATTTATGTTGTTCCGTCTTGTTTCACTCAGTTTTTGTTCTTCCTGAGTACCTCTTCTCTCCTCCCGGCGTTCCTTTTTCCCTCTTTCTTTCCATTTTTCATTTTTCCTTTTTGTGTTTTCTTCTATGTTATCCTTCTTTTGTTTCTTCCTTGCAAGTATATTCTGGTGTGCTGGCTTGGATCTGTTACGCCCTCGAATTCATTGCGGTTGGCATTGCATGGCCAGATCACCTTGCTGTACTCCAATGAGAGTTTCTGTCTTGTAGTTTGTGACCACAGAGCTCGTCTCTCTTGGAGGCATCGGCACGGACACTGGTTGTGCTGGATGTAGAAGGGTGGAAATATCAGTTATAATGTGAAGAACACACACCCTGGAATGCCCTCTGGGGAAAGAAGGTAAAATGTGTTTACGGAGGGAATGGCTCGGTCGTAGCTGATTGCGTCCCGCAGTTGCTTTCTGTTTATGTAGAGAACGATACCCCAATGGCGTTGGATGGACACATATATTCGGGGTTTGTGCAGAAAACGTTAACCCAGTTTATTTTGTTTCTCCTGTTCACAGACCTTCGACATATGCGAGCGGGGTACGTGTACGAGCTGAGCCAAACGTAAAACGCACAATCAGTCATAGAGTCGTATCTCGTGAACAGCTGCCAGTTAGGACTTGAAAATTGAAAGGCCTGACGCTTGCACCTTCGTATATACCTGGTAAGCAATAAAACCAAAGTGATAACATTTTCAGAATCCGACTCGATCTCGCCGAGATATTCGTGAATACTCAAAATGTACCAAAACGCTTTGATTATTTTCCGACGTTTTGACATAAACTCCTACGACAGTTAAAGAAATCATGGTTCCTGATTAACGTGAATTTGGCTATAGACATTGCTGAGGACACAAGGAGAATATTTACCTCAGTTTCGTTGCCCACTTCGTCCACCGTCACGAGATATGGTCAGACCATTGAATCCATACTTAATACTAGTGTAACCAGAAAAAACGATGTTTACTGCGCTGCAGCGGTCAGTTTTGCGATTTTCTATCCGGAGTTTTAACACCGTGTTCGTGACGCCCGTGCGAGTACTTGTTTTTCCTGAATTTGTTTATGTTCAGTTGAGTTTCAGTCGTGTGTCCATTTTTGGGTTGTATTTTCGGTTATATCTCTCTTGAAAATAATAAACAAAGATCGGGAAGACACGTCTCGGTTGGTGCATGAACAACGTGTCAAATTTTCAAGTCCAACTGCACAAATTTAGGCGCTGCGAGGCCGATCTCCCGTTCGGACATGGTCTTGGCTGCCGCAGCTCGTAGGATGTTTTAGTGCGGTTCGAACCGCTTACGGTAGTCATACACACCGTAGCGCGGTTTCTGTATGTGGTGTGTAGTGCAGCTGCTGAGATATGTCGTCAGTCACTTCGGAGGAGGCAAGCATCTTGAGTCAACACTAACCGCCGGATTACATGAGAGCTGCACGGCAGAAGGAATGGCGAGAGGAATGGCGCTCCAAGGTTCGATGTGTTTAGTTTGGGGGGCGCAAAATAGGGGAGTGAGAGAGCGTGCCTGGAGCACACCTGAAAATTCGCGAACAAGCGAAACAAAACACGGAAACACGGAAATTATTAGCTAAACAGTAGAAGCGTGCTACAGTGGCGGCGACATACTACTTTACTTAGGTTCCGAACTTGAGAAGCGCTATACTTTACCGAACAACCGATTTTTTCACTACATGTATGCTAAGCCGGACACACAATATCGTGGGCTAGGCATCAAACCAATAGTATTGCTGCGAGTTCCAAACGTTTAGGTAGCTTGTCAGTTGCGGAGCCCTGAAAGTTAGAAATGGCTAGTCTGAAAAGTGCAACGTCTACCGTACCATCGCTCAGTATACGGAAGAGTCGTGACTCGTCAGCCTTCCTCGTTCGTCTGCAACGTAAAAAACCCAAAAATAAGAAGCGGTCGTATTACTGCGCCACTTTTTACTCAAACTCGGCCTTTCACATGCCGCCAACTGCTGGGTATATACGGCCTTGTGGGAATGCTTGCTGTACGGCTGAAACGGATTCGTTAGGCGACCTGATACTGGCTACTGCAGTGTTTCAAGGTGTGAACGCCAAGGGTGAGCAGTCTGAAACCTTCAAATAATTATTTGTTCGATCTCTCCATTTTGTCGCCTAACCGCTCTAGGGTGATCGACTTCGGTTGACATATAGGCTGCATTACGAAAATCTGCCCTTTGCTACCCCCTGGCTGCCGGGTGGAACGCGCTGGTCAAATGCTATGTGAGTCAGTTAAATCCCTCTGACTGATGGCTGCAACGTTTCCCAAAAATGTTTGACCGGGTAGAGGTAACGGGCGGGTCTTTGTAAAGTTTAAACTGCGCTTCTTAGTGCATTTTATTCCGTCAACGTAACTCCCTTTTCTTGTTCACCGTTGTTTGGCGATGGTATATGCGTTTTCCAAGTGTTTCGCGATGTTCTTCTTTGATTCAGGGTCTGCAGATATGTTTGTATTAGAGCTGGACGTACCGAGAAATCCATTGCTGCTACTACCCTGAAACGCCCACTTTTCGTAAAATCATGCTCAAATTATATAGATGCCGGATACTGCTTGCTTCCTCCAGACTTCGATGGATAATTTTCTCTAGACGGTCTGGTTCAACGGCAATGACAGCAGGGGGAGAGATTTCTTATCCGCCGACCCCATGGGCCTGGCAACATGCGCGTCCATCTCCAGATAGGTGTGTCGAAGTCAACGGTTTGGCTCGAGGTACTTGTTGATCAAAACGCGCCCTCTTGCAGAATTATCGGATCGATTGTCAGGCTGCTGATCGTACATTCGAAAGCACCAAAACCATTGTTCGAGCTTATCAAACTGCAAACATAACACTGTTTCAGCCCAGCTCTCATACAGCAAATCACAACGGCAGTCGCGTTCGGTGTTCTCCGACATCGATCGCTGTCGTTGAGTTCGGGTGACTCATGCGTGTCGTCAGATCTCGGAAGCTTTCTGTTTTAAATCTAACCGTTCGCATGTTGCCATCGACGTAGTACCTCGAGACGGCCACATCGATTGCCGCGCGTTTCTGGTACAAGATCCTCAGGCCACAAGAGTCATAATATATTAAGCTGGAATGTAGGGTATGTAGTCCACATGTAGTTGATATGCAATAACAACGCTCAATGGTGTTGGGACCGTCGAGTAAACATCCCGTCGTAGAGGCGTCGGTTCTTCTAACATGGGCGGGAGTCAGTGCGATGGTGAACACGTCGTTCGACCTAGTGCCCAACCACTACGGGTAGTGATCAAACATAACGTTCCTCCTGAAGAAAGCCAACCCACGCATGCATCTGGGTGCCGAGCATATGCCGTTGAAGCTAACGGGACCAAAAGCAAATCGTTCAACTATGGAATAGGGCCGTTTCAACCGACACATATTTGGCACACCTTTGTTGCCAAATTGGCAAGTTTATGGAAATTGGGACTTGGCAAAAATGCAAAAAACTTGACGTTGTTTTTAGATATTTCCGCTACGCTTGGTTCGCAAAGTTTATGGAAATGGAGGAAAACAATTTATTTGCCAGCTTAACTAAAGATCGCCAACGCAAGGTTGTACAAACCAGATACCCCACGACGCCCCACGCTGGACTCGCTCTAAAGTGTGTAATCAAGGGAGATACTGAGGATACATGGTGGCACGGACGCGGCGATGATAGGGCTGGTGACACTGGCGCGAGCCCCTTATGGATGCGACACGGGTGTCGTACTCAGCGGGTGCTAAACAATCATCGCAAACAGCAGCCGCCCCATCTTTCTCCGGGAGATTTTGGTCGGACTGGAAGGACTGCCAACCTCTGAGGAACATAGGCTGTGCCTGGAATCCTTTCTGCGCCGGGAGTAACTTAATAGAGGGCGTCGGCGCGCCGTCGGCTCCCTGCTGTTGCCGCTGCAAGGGGCTTGAATAAAATCTGAGGGCGGTACGATACGGAAATTTGCCAAATATGCAGTTTGTTACAGCTCAAGAATTCTGGTCATTAGTTTGTCGAAGGCAGCACATTCCGTGCCGTTCTATAATACGCTGAGGGTGCTGCGGCAAACCCGCCAGCAAATTCGCCTCCGTGACGGGGCGCCGTTATTTTCACCCCCTTTACTCAAACCCCCCCACGAAGATTTAACGTGTCAGGCTAACCCGAAAAATCTTACGCCCCGCTATTTCCCCTGCGGGCAAAGTAACTCTCACAACCAACAATCGTCACGACTTGTTGCAGCCGGGTTCCCCCCCTCTCTTGAGTGACGGGGCGGGCGGGTGGGAAAGTCGATCGATTACTGTTGGCGTGCAGTCACGTACTACTAGCACGGCTGGGCTGCTGTACCAAATTCCTCCACCAGCAGCCACCGCGGTAACTCCCTTGCCAACTCTCCGCTGAACCTCTTCTACTCACGCGTCCGCGTAGCTGTCCTCTCTCTCGTGCCGCTGGGACAATAGGCGAGACTGTGCGTCATGACGCTTATTCGGCGTATTATTTCAAACTAGCGTTACACTTCCCCCGTGCCCGAATTCAACACCGCCTCCACAAACCTCGCACTCCTGACGGAGAGCTGCCTTATGTTACAGCTCAAGAATTCTGGTCATTAGCTTGTCGAAGGAGGCACGTTCCGTGCCGTTCTAAAATAAGGTGAGGGTGCTGCGGCAAACCCGCCAGCACCCTCGCCTCCGTGAAGGGGCGCCGTTATTTTTACCCCCTTTACTCAAACCCCTCCACGAAGACTTAAAGTATCAGGCTAACCCGAAAAACCTTATGCCCCGCTCCTTCCCCTGCCGGGCAAAGTAACTATCACAACCAACAATCGTCCCGACTTGTTGCAACCTGGTTCCCCCCATCTCTTGAGCGACAGGGCGGGCGGGTGGGAAAGGCGATCGATTACTGTTGGCGTGCAGTCACGTACTACTAGCACTGCTTGGCTGCTGTGCCAAATTCCTCCACCAGCAGCCACTGTGGTAACTCCCTTGCCATTTTCCCGCTGACCCTCTTCTACTCACGCGTCCGCGTAGCTGCCCTCTATCTCGTGCCGCTGGGACAGTACGCGAGACTGTGCGTGACGACGCTTCGTCGGCGTATTATTTCAAACTAGCGTTACCCTTACCCCGTGCCCGAATTCAACACCGCATCCACAAACCTCGCACTCCTGACGGAGAGCTGCCTTATGTTACATCTCAAGAATTCTGGTCATTTGTTTGTCGAAAGCGGCACGTTCCGTGCCGTTCTAAAATACGCCGAGGGTGCTGCGGCAAACCCGTAAGCACCCTCGCCTCCGTGAAGGGGCGCCGGTATTTTTACCCCCTTCACTCAAACCCCCCCACGAAGACTTAAAGTATCAGGCTAACCCGAAAAATCTTATGCCCCGCTCCTTCCCCTGCGGGTCAAAGTAACTCTCAGACCATATTGCATGCTTGATCCGTTGTCGTACGTCCCGTGCCGATTACTCTCAAAAATATATACTATCCTGTCTTCGCGAGTGCGGCAGAGACCGTCTCTGCTCCTTCCCCTGCGACCCGCACGTATGTCATGAATGCCCGCGACTTCCATCTTCCTGCCCGCTGGATTTGCAACTCGGGAGTCCCCTGGGCCGCCAATTACGTGCCCCCCCCCCGATTCTCCCCGAGTGCAGCCGTACTGTGCTCGGTCTTTACAGCTGCTTGCCACAGCTCTGCTGCCTCTTCCGCGTATGTAAAAACTCGTCAGCCCGCAGGCGTGAGCCTGGCGGTGAGTGGAGCCTCAACCGGGAGCTCGGGATGCACATTGAGCAATTTGAGCACCACTTCGAACGCGCCCGCCGACCTGCCCCCCGCTACGGTTCCGCTCGCCGCGCGAGTACGAGTGATCGTGCAACCCAACCTTTTCTGGTCATTCTTGGATGCCACGAACCGCACCTGCACCGCATCCGCCATCGAACGTTTCTCGAAGGCGACTTTCGCTTCTCCTGGAAAAAAGTTTAGCAGCTACGCGTCAGGCAAGCCTCGGGATGCACTTGCCCGTTGGCGTAGGCCCACAACTCTGACGCTCTGCACAAGAAAAAATACGACAGAGCGAGCCCCAACCACATGACACGACCCCCGTCTGCCATTGCTATAACTACCCGTTTCCCTATCTACAATAAGGACCACTTCAAGGGCAACCTAGGGGGGGAGGGGTTCGTGGTCATTCCATGCGCGCGGTCTATCCCTTTTCCCACGGCCACGACCATGCAGTGCAACGTGGGCAATTGTCACCCCGCGTACATGTTGTGAAACGTTTTGATCGCCGCCGAGTACTCTCTTACCGTGGACTGTTGGTTGTTGTGCACGAAACAGCGACACGCCATAACTTCCAACAGTTCTGTCAGAACCTGGTCCTGATTCGCTAGCGTATGCAACCAAGCCCCTATACTCTGCGCGCTCCTTTCCTTCACCCATATGGTCCACTTTCCCAAGTAGTTCTTCTGAGTGTTTTCCCCGAACGACGCTAACGCGAGGGTCTCCACCAATCGCGCTACCTCATTCTTGTTCCCTGATCCTGAGGGGGCACCACGAGGCAACGCGAGGGCCGATGGCGTATTTGTTTGTACGACGGGCATTCCGTAGGCGCGGTAGGGCTTAGGGCAGTCACTCGCCATCCGGTCGGTTCGCCGTGAGATTCCATAACATTTCGTCGTGTTCGTTGACAATGCACGGGGTTTCTAGCACCACCTCGAAAATCCCTGCCCCTTGCGTGCCAATGGGCTGTTCTTACCAATCGTCCGTGTTAGTCAGTTCCCTAACCTCACGACCTAGGTCTGGGCGTGACTACCGCGATATGCCGTCTGCCAGCAGGTTCTGCGCTCTAGGGATGTGCTTGGCGGCGTGACTCCACCCGCCTTTAATTCCCAGGCGTCCTAGCAAGCTCATTAGAAACCCCGCCCTTTTATCCCTAGCCCCGCCGCACTTACTTACCCAGTTAACTGCCGCCGTATTGTCACCGCGCATCAGCACCGGGTCCCCTTCAGCGGCCGGCCTGTCTCCCACTAGTTCGAGCATCACCCAGGCCGTCACCACCATTCCCAACAGTTCGAGCAGGTTTATCGTAATAGTGCATGTCTCTCGTCGGTCCGCCTTTCGTTTTAATTCGGCTGTCAGTGCTGTGGGTAAGTCGTAGCGCCAGTACACCCTCCGCTCTACGCAATATCCGCCGACCGCTTCGAAACTCGCGTCCGACAGATAGTGCCGTTTGGGTGGTCGCTTCATCACCGCATAACACGGGGCGCTTAGGGCCTCGCCTACACGCATCAGCTCGTGATCTATGGCCCACTTCCAAAATAGGAGGTCGGCGTGGAACTCGCGGCCCAGTCCCACATTGTGGTTCTGTTCTTTTCCGTCCTGCGCGTCGTGCAAGCCGGTGAGCCGCAAAAGTCTCCACACAAAGTACCTTCCG
>JAYJMJ010000289.1:8400110-8410877 GCA_036873875.1 Laminaria ephemera
CCCCCCCCCCCCCCCCCCCCCAATAATTTTCGTTTTATACCTACTAGGCCATGGGATTCATTCGTCGGGTTATAGCACATTTTTAGGAGAGAGGTATAGAGCTCAAGTGAGGAGCCTCAGAAAAAAAAAATGGCGCACCTCTGCCGTAGCGTGCGTCCACTCACAAAAGCGGTCCAAGCGAGCTCCGGGCTTCTCGGGCGCCCTGTACGTGGAGCTACGTGACCCACCCAAAAGACGCTGATGCTGCGACCCACTTTTGTACACTCGTTTCTGTCCATGCACTTGACTGTTTTTGCCGTGGATGAAAGTCACTATTAGAAAAAACTAAATAAACCGTTATCGTTCGTTGTTGTTGCAGCTACTACGGGATCGTAGCCAGCCCTGCTATCCATTTGAGGTACGCGCGGGTGCGCAGCTCGTTGAAATGTGTCCTTGCATTGGACGGTCCCACAGCGTCCAAGACCGACCGTAAAAGCAATGCCATGATAAAAAAATAGCAGGCGCACAGAACCAACCCCATCTAGAGCACTAGCGGCGACAAGACACATACATGATGGGTGCTCTTGCTCTGAAAGAATGGCGATATTTTCCGTGCTTTTCAGGTCGCGTAACTTTCTCGCGGGTAGGGTCGGGTCAGGGCGACCCGACCCGATCCGTCATATTTTGATAACCTCGACCCGATCCGTGAGGTTGCGAACACCTCCTGACCCGGCCCGATTCGACCCGTGACATATTAACCCCCCCCCCTGACCTGACCCGTGGATCGGGTCACACCCGTGAAAAAACTTGGGTTATTTTGAGTTCAATATATATAGTGCTTCCTCTGACAGAACTTTTGTGTTATTTTGTGTTTTAAGCATAAATGGACGCCATGGGCGTCAGGTCAGTCAACGGAGACCTTGTCTCCTTCGCTACATACTATTAATAGAGCAGCAGGGAAACCCGCCAACTATACGGCAGGAGGCGTTTTCATGCACGGCAGCAGGGAAACCGGCCAATCATACCGCAGGAGACGTCTTCACGTCGTGAAAGCGGGACAAGCCGTGCCCACACGACTTCCCCGCTGCCACTACAAAGGCATCGCCTTATCTCGACCACTTCACCGATTATTACCAACCAGCGCGCGCACAGCCTTCCACAAGCTTGGGAAACCCATCTACCGACAAGAATAAGAATCCGAACCCGACTTTCTCCCCCGCCTAAACCCTTTTACCGCTGCAGAACCTATCCCATTCTAAATCCAAGTATTTTGCCCAAAATAGCGTGGGCGCAGTTTCAAAGGGGTTATAACACTAGCTCAACAGAACGACACAAAATAAAACAACCACCACAAGGGGGGGGTGGACGCAAGGCCGGTCGGTCGGCCGGCAGGTGGGCGCTCGCTTACCACAAATCGGCGCGCCTAGTCGTGCGCTGGAGCTGCGCAATATCGGCGCAATATGCGCGCTAGAGCTACGCAAGAGCTGCGTATGAGCTGCAATAGAGCTGCGATAGAGCTGCGGTAGAGCTGCGCCAGGGCTGAGCTAAGAGCTGCGCTATAGAGCTGTGCGGGCGCGGTCCCATTCCAAGCTTGAGCTCTACCAGCCTATGCGCTGACGCGACGCACGGGCTTCATTCAAGCGCCTTTAAAGCTGCCTGTGAAATTTCGGCTCCAGCCTCGTACATAAATTTAGGCTACTGGTGCACAGCAGCAGCAGCAGCAGCAGCAGCACGAGAGGAGTACTCTTCCTTTGACCCTAGACTACACATAATAGTTGAGCAGTGTCAGCAACACGGCTGCGCACGCGCGCCGTGCGCACGACGCACCAGCCCCTGCCCAGATAGATTCACGTCGCATGATTTACAGAGGATCGTAGGACGCGAAAGGTGGCCAACCGGATAACACGAAAGACAGCTATGTACGTAGCCGTTTAGGTGCAGATGCAGAGGGGAAGGCGACGCTGACACGACAACAGTGCACCGCATTGCATCGTCAGTGCACCGCATTGCATCGTCTCCTCGCGTGCTCGACCATTGGCGAGCGACTGACTCACAATCGTAAAACAAATAAAACAACAACACATAAGCAACAGCAGTGCAAGAGCACCACGCGGCAGTTGGGCAGCGATAAGCCACGCCAAAGCAACCCCTCTCTTCGAGAGCCACTCGGACACCCTAAATGCCCCCCCCCCTCCCCCATCTACTCATGGTAAACTACAGTAGACGGTTCCATCTAACCCCCCCCCCCCCCCCGCCCTCAAGCCACCGTGCGGCGGACAAACCCATCAACCGCGCGTGATTTTCAACACTTAACAACGGCTGCGTTTGGGGGCATCAGGAAAACTACACCGCCTATTGAACCCTGCCCAACCGGGATACCCCTAGGCGCCTGAGGCGCGCTCTAAGCTCCCTCCGGCAGCGCCGGGTCGATCGCAGGCGGCTTCCCCATCAACGCCTTCGCCCAGATGAAACAGATCGAAAGCGTACCGTAAGACAGCCCCACTACAACCCCCGCGTCGACAATAGACCTCCACGGGTAAGGCAACTTCTTCACGAGGGACACCAGACACAGCACGCCCGTCGTTAGCCCCCAGCTGACCTTCAGCCGCTTCTTGGTGGCATGGAACAGGCCCATGCTGTACGGGCCCGCCAGGAGGAGCCGCAGTGGCCCCGCGCCGCCACCGCCTTCCACCTTTTGGGAGTCGAGCGTGAGCGCGCGCTTGACCACGAGCGGGGAGAATTTCTTCTGGAAGCCCTTGAAGCCCTCTGCGTACGCCATCATCGCTGCGAACCCGACGTACATCGCCCATTGCGCGACGGTGAAGTCTCCCTGTCATTTTTATGTTTTGGGTTGGGTTGGGTTGGGTTGGGTTGGGTTGGGTTGGGTTGGGTTGGGTTGGGTTGGGTTGGGTTGGGTTGGGTTGGTTGGGTTGGGTTGGGGTGGGGTGGGTCGGGTTGGGTTGGGTTGCATTGGGTTGGTTTGGCTGGTTTTAGTTTTGGTTGGGTTGCGATGAAACTTTCTTTAAAAATAAAGGCACTAACCCAAGGGGAAATAAAGCTAGGCGTGTCGCAACGATAATCATTCCGACACGCACGAAATGGACAGCGCGCACCAGCAGTGCCTGACTGCTTGCTCGGAGCAGGTTTCCGCTCGTGGCGCCCTACTGCCTATCGGAAAAAAACGTTGGCAGGCGTGTCCACTGCGGGAACCGCGTGCCGGAACCGTTACACGCGGCGTAATTATTGGGTGGCAAGGTTTTGGTGACCGTCAGCAGCGGAGAGACGACGATCGGGCCGGTATTTCTTTCTTTGACAAAAACCGATGTCTTTCTCAACACCTTTCTTGACTCGCGTCTTTGCACAGGTGCGGCACACACGCCGCGGACGGCGGCTCTCCTTAACCGCAAGAAGCAGAGGGTGCTTGGGGGTTTCGGTTTCGTGTTCTCTCGTCGGTGACGTGCGTTTCGTTTACATAAAGTTGGGGGCACTCGTCATCGAAGCTACCGACGAGCCGGCGAGTAGATGGCGGTTACACATGATACAAACCTTCTTGCGTTCTGTAATGTAAATATTAGATTAGACTACTGTTAGGGGTGTCAGTGAAGGGTTATTCCACCACAATGTCACCGCAACGTCGCCGGTCATGGGCTGTTGCTGGTGACCAGCGCTTGGCGTGGGCTGCTGTTGCTGTTTTGAGCACGTGGGCTGCTGCTGCTGCTGCTGCTGCTAATTTTGCCGGGATGAGGCCGGGATGGGTTGCCGCTGCCGTCGCGTGCGGTCAGTCATCGCTACGAGCGCTGGATGCCTGCGAGACAGGCGGGCGTGGAATATCCCGCTAAGTTTGGGCTGTGGGTTATGTTGTCGGGCGTCGTTGCTCGAAACGAGCTCAAGGTACACAATGTACAACCATCATCAGAACGGTGCAGAAGAAGCTCGAGCCCCAACCCGAGAGCATCGAAAGCAAAGAAAGTGATTCACTTTGAACTTTCGGGTTATTGTTCGTTGATGACAGGGATAATCACTGCTTCTGATTGGTTGATTTGGTAACTGTCAAGGTTTCATTTCTCACTTCATCTGTTTTTTGGGACATTGTTATTGCCGTTAACGGCTATAATATGCATTCAGTGACATGCCTAACTAGTGCTCGACTTCACGGTGTACGAAGAATGTTTCACAACGGCAACGGGCGCGTTTGGGTTTAGCACTCCAGCCTGCAGCACTGTGGTTGCCCCGTGCTGCAGGGACGAGGCGTCGGAGTACGCGTGCATGGATGACGATGCCTTTGTGGAATACTGGACGTGCTACATGTCGTCTTCGGGTTGTTCGGCCAGCGATCTATCGTGCAGCGACTTCGAAAGCTCAGCCAGTGAAAGCGACAGCAGGGCCGCCAGCACCAGGAAGCCTTCGAGTGTTGTCTTTACCTGAGTCTTCGGGCTTGCTGCTGCTCTTGGCCTGATGGCATGACAAATCGTATCTCACTTGCGTTATCTAGGAATGTCTGGTTGACGTTTGTATGGTGAATCAGTAGCGGCAGTGCTGGTGTCGGCCTTCACGTTCACGCCAGGAATGGTTGAAAGCCGGTGCTTCTATAACATATAGAGATGGGACCAATTTGCAAATGCTATGGTATCCCCTCTCCCCCGTTGTGGTGATATGGTTTGATTCGTTGTTTCAATATTCCCTCATCATCTCTGGCAATCGGTTTCGTTTGTCTGGGTGAGACGTGTGTCCCCACTTCCATCAAAAAACGTCCGGGCGGGGAAAGCAACCAAGTCAAGACAATATCGCGTCCAAGCAACTCACCAAACACATTGTGTGAGTTACCCGACCAGAGTCAGAGGCACCTTGCATATCAGTGTGCATTCTGCCCTATCGTTCACACGTGCGTCGTGTTCGGCACTAGACGGACTTCAGCACGCCTGCCATGTGAGGTTTGATTCGCAGGAGCACGTCTAGTCTGCGAACAACTGCGACGGTCGGGCATGGTTACCTCTTACAGTGCTGGGCCCAGTAAACATGATCTGGGGGGGGAGAGCAAGAACCTTAGCATGCGAAAGCCGAACGGCCGTAAGTTCCACATCTGCAAAATCGAGAGCGGTGTCAAACGGACAACAAAGTACTCAGCACGAAGATTGGCTGAGGCAACTAGCTTCAGTATCGTCATAGAATCACAATCCACGCGAAGGACAGAATCGAATGCTCCCCACACCGTGGTATCGTCTATCGGCGTCCGACCCGCGCTAGGGACGAAACCACACACTCGTCATCTTCTGCTCTGCTCGCCGCCGCAAGAACTCTTCTCGTCACAATGACAACCACCGCCGAAACAACAGCGGACAGTCCAAATCGAGCCGATCGCAGAACCATCACACACAACAATAAAACGGTAATGTAGACGGTGGTCAAAGGTGTGATTCGATGGCAAACTAAAGACGGTGTTCCAGCCGCAGCAAGGTGCGCCTTCCACGCCGTGCCTTCCGCCCCCTCCTCCAACCCTGGCGCCCAAGCGAAACGCTTGAGCTGCGGGTTCGCGTACGCTTCAGACAAAACCCCCAAAGGGCTTCAGCAGGGGACCTTTCGTACAAGACGACCAATCAACTGCGATACGTTTGATCTCGTCGTTCCACCGAAAGCTCCATAGGAAAGCGAGACGAATCTATGCGCCGACCCCCGAGTCCCTAGTGCTTGTGTCGGTCCTCGACCGGGGGCAAAAAGTACGCGCAACGCCGCTGGTTCCCGGCGTAGACGGTCGCATGTTTCCATCCGTGGGTTCTTCATTGACGGAACGAGAGCGTGAGACATCCGCCGTGTAGAAGGTCTTTGAGTGCATCCCACAGAAATTCGAGTTGTCAGCAATGCTCTTTCGTATTACCTCGTCGCGACTTGTCTTGGGTAGGGGGGTGCGATTTGGCGTCAAGGGTGAGCATCGGGTATACCTTGTGAAGGCGGACACCCTATACCCACCGTCTCATTGGCCGCCACCGGCGCGCCGAGGGCGGCCCGAAAAGACCCACTCGATTGGCGCTGGCCCAGAGGAACTTCAGGCGAGAGGAATGATGGAAGTTCTAAATTTCGACGTTCTTCGTCAGTATTGCGCAGAGGGAGATTCCGATCAGTTATGCGTGTGGGCCATGAGTGGAGCGTCCGAGGCGATCTCGATGGTCCAGTAGTCCGGTACCCTTGCGTGAAGACCTCAACCGGAGCCCCCGGTCACCAAACTGCATTACGTATGCCTTTCAAATAGCACGCCGGGTCCTGATGCCTACTGCCGTGTTTTGAAAATCCGCTAACAGACCCGGCGCCAATCAAACCGACACCGACGACCTCTTGCGCTGTTTACATGCCGGACAAACCGGACAAACCCAATACGTCCTCATCAACTACTCCCCCCCCCATCCTACTGCGTGACCCAAGACGAACTATCTATGCCTGTCGACAATATTTCAAGCGACCATTCTGTGCACGGCCGGGGCGGAGCAAATCCATAAAATGTACCAGTACGTACGTCTATGCCAAAAAGGCTGTCTACTAGTACGATCATTCTATGAGCGCGAGTCGGTCCTCCTCCATTCTCGCCAGCACGAACTCTGCCACCGGGTCGGCGCACCTCTGCAACACCGGCAGACTAATCGACTCTACCGCCGCATGCGCGTTGATGGCGATCAACTAGAACCCAATCGCAACTATTGTTCTCGGTTTCTGTCTTCCGGCTACAGCTACGTCACCCGTCGAACTTGAATTTCCTGATTCATCGGCACCTTCCTCCACGTTGAAGCCTATTTCTCGTGCAAGAGCAACGATCGTCTTGGGTCGCTCGGAACCGTGTGCGGGGACACCTCAACTGCCGGTTAAAACGGGCATTAGTTCGCAGACGACCACGGACAGTTCCGCGCTGTCTCTCCTGCCCAGTATAGTACCACTCATTCGGCGCCGTTCGCGTCTCGTAGTGTCTGCAGGTTCGCCAAGTTAGCTCCGTCATGCGTGGTATCATATGCTCTGACGGAATGAACACGACTTACCGGGGCCGGTTATAGTTTCACCGTCTCTTGTGTATAGCCAACAAACCTCGCTGTGTTTGTTTGTTGTCGATGTTTTGGTAGTTATCACAATTTATCGCACCCTCGCTTTCTCTTCCAAGAGTGGCGGGAATCGTGTTTGCAATACGTTATTGCGTTCTCTTTCTACGACTTCTTCGGCCCTGTTTTGTTCGTTCGTCGACCAAGGCTGAAACAATTGTGTCCGATTTCGTCTTCAGTTCTCATGGTTTATTTCGCCCTCGAGTATCATACAATATGAGATATATGGACATAATCTCATCTTCAATAGACACCAATCGTATAAACGCTGGCGAAAATATTATCAGCAGGAAGCATTAGCAGTAAGCATTTGTTTCAAATGTTTCGCTGCACAAAGCACCAAAAGCAAAAAATCGATTGAAATCGCGCCGATAACAACGAGCCCCGTGCAAGACAATAATGAAACACGTGTAGTATCATGCCGTACAAAAGCTGCAAAGGCGGGCAGAAGTGGTGAAAAAGCAGAAAAACAAAAAAATGTAAAGGGCGCAGTCCTACCGTATCCGCATGAATTTCACCAAAACCAAGCATCATGGCCTTTGTTTTGTGTCATACAGAAGTGTGACACGAAAGCAAAGAGCATAGTAGACACAAGCCTGCAAACCCAGAGTCCACAAATTCAATACCTACATTGGAGCGAAAAAATACAACAACGCTTTTCTAACCGAACACACAGCCAGACGCGGTGCTACGATGACAGAGGTAGCACTTTTCGGCTTTTTCGTTTCCGTATGACGGGGCTCCTTAACCCAAAATCGTCGGAATCCCATTCTTGTTTTGCAATATGATTTTTTTTAGGACACGTGCCACGATAGAGGTGCACCATTTTGTTTCTGATGCTCCTCACTTTAGGAGCTCTAACCCTTACCCGCAAACCGATTTTGAGGAAACTGAAAGTACAACCCGATGAACAAACAAACCCATGGCTTAGAGGTATACAAAAATCCAGATTGAAAGAAAAGGACGACATTCCGACGGCTTTGGGTTTAGGAGCGCCATCATTCAGAAACAAAAAAATCCAAAACGTGCTACCTCTATCCCAGCACGCATCTTAGGCCATAGGTTTGTTCACCGAGTTGCACTTTCATTCTTCTCAAAGATCCGTTTTTTGTGCGAGGTTGAGAGCTCCTCAAGTGAGGAGCCCGAGAAACAACATGGTGAACCATATATCGTAGCATGTGTCAGCACAAAGAACACACACGCGAGTGGCAACGCGAAACCTGCTTAACCGGCAAACGTGAAAGGTGACGGATATCACACATACGTGTGCCCCGAGCAACCGCGCTTTGGGTGTAAGACTTGGGTTTTGTTTGTGTGTTCGCTCGCGATCTCATTACGTTTCTTGCGTTCGCGTTCTACGACTTCTTCCGCCCTCTCTTGTTCACCTGTCGAGAACGGGGGAAGAGACTGTTCGTGACGCGTTTCATGTTCCGTACTACGGCTTCTGTCGCCCTCGCGTATGTGATCTATGGACAATATATAAACTTAGCAGACACAAATCGCATACGCGAGCGAAAATATTTAGCAGCAGTCAGCCATCTCCTATAGGAGGATTTTGACATCCGAAGAAAGCATCTACAGCCGTGAGTTTTTTTTGCGTTCCATAGCCGTCAGATTTTGTCCCCCTCTAAGAAGGTTATAGTTTCCGTGCACTGCTTGATTAAAAAGACCGACTTTTCGTATCACACTGTTGACCCTGGTGCTAACTAGTACTAAGGGGAGTCGCCGACCTATCACCCTTCATGAGGACATACACATCCCGTAATACGCGGGATCGGAGTATCACACACAGCTTGCAAAGAAAGATGAGTTTCGACAAAATCCTCGATTTCACAGCTGTAGTGTGTTTTTAATTTTTTATAAAAATCAACTTTCTACGTGCTTTCACGCCAAGTCGAACCGAATCGGGCTCGCTTTCCTCGGAGTATACCGCCGGCATTTTGGTGAGAGGTATCTAGAATCATTCATCATTTCTCCAGGCGCGTCGCTAGAAGTGTTTTCGGTGTTATCAATTTCGGACACAAAACACCCGGACGATTATTCCAGACATACACGTTCGTTCCATCCGACAAAACGGCCTGTATTTCGGATAGATCGCGTCCGAAAGTGACTTAACAGCAAACCGGAGGGGATACCGACACTTTTTTAAAGTAAATATCCGGAAGAAATGGGCAAACGGCGTTGGATGCGTCTTGTTCAATGGCTGGTGGGCATCTGAGAAAAACGGGTCCGATTCCCCTGTTTCTAGGGTCAGACAAGGCTGCCAAGGTGCTGAAATCTCCGTTTCCAGACTGCAAACACCGGTTTGTTGCAAGAGATCGCCTTAAGGTTAATTTCGCCCACAAGCGCTTCTTTTGTTGTTGCTCATCCCATTTCTTATATACTCCCTTTTTCTTCCTCCTTCTCACTCCCTAGTCGCAACTCAGATCCGGGGTCACTAAGCAGGCTCATATTCCCCTTCCCCACTACGGTACGCGCCTTTATTTTTGTCGCGAGAAGAATTCAGCACTTTCTTCCCTCGTCGACTCGCGTCGAATTGTGCTTACCCACGCAGTAAAACGCTCTCGGCAGTTGGTGTCTCTAGAAACAAAAATCTCCATACCAAGATTCGAACCCTTGACTCCAACATGAATAGTATTCGAGGTTAACCACTTGACCACCGGGGCGGCCGGCTACGTGGTTATGATTGATGGACAATGCACGAAGTACCAACGTAAAAATCACGAATCGCATGAATGAACGGGCGAAGTTCTTGCCAGCATTTGTTTTTTCAAGTATATCGAAGAACCCGACACCAAAAGCAATGTTCGAAGAACATTACTGTGCAGTCGCAAGGGCAATACCTAATCTAGCAGAAAAATGTGAAAAACGTACACATGATTAAAAAACTTCGAAGGCGGACATCACTCAAAATTATATCAGGTATAGCATACATAGGTGACACAACCGTGCAACAGCCGACTCCCCTCTTTCCCGATCGTCAACGGAGCGACAACAACACAACAAAGCTCTTCTAACCAAGCACACAAAACACAGCACAAGGCATATCACCCACAGCACACGCACGTGAGTGATAACGCCGAACCTTCTGCGTGGGCAAATGTGAAAGGCTATTATACATGTGTGTCCCAAACAATCGTGCTTCGTACAACTTGGGCTTTGTGTGCGCGCGATCTGATGGTGTGTCTCGTATTTTGATGGTGAAGGGAACAGGTATTGCGAAAATCTGTTCGCTCGCTCCTACGGCGTTGAGGTTAAGGTTGCGCGTGCGCCGTTATCTATCGTATGCAAAAAGCTGTGGGCAAACCTCCTGTGAGGACGAGCGGCGGGGATCCTAATTTGCTGTTCGTGCACGCGCGTGATTCTGCTTTTTTCCCCCGTCACTTCGTAAGGCCACATCTTAAGGCCACATCTTTTGTGTGGGTCCGGCCTTTAACGTAAATTTGCGGTCGAGCAAGTGTTTCCTGGGGGATGTACACACGATATTTGGCTCATTATTAACATTGCGTAATGGCAGAGCCCCCATGGCGTGCATTATGGCGCTGCCATTGGCTCTTATTACACTGTCACGGCGTTTCCATGGCGGCTCTTATTACACTGCCATTGGCTCTTATTACATGGCGGCTCTTATTACACTGCCATTGGCTCTTATTACACTGTCACGGCGTTTCCATGGCGGCTCTTATTACACTGCCATTGGCTCTTATTACAT
>JAYJMJ010000289.1:8425696-8439453 GCA_036873875.1 Laminaria ephemera
GCTTTCCGCAAGTCAATTTTTAGCACAAGAAAAAGTCCCTACGAGTACGAGTATGCACTCGGTGGGGCTCGAACCCGCGACATTGACCTTAGTGGTTACGAGGTTAACCCACTAGACCATCGGGGACGCCGACAATACTAGGATTATAGGTCGGCGACTCCCCTTAGTGCTACAGTGGTTAGCACCAGGGTCGACAGCGTGATATGAAGACGTCGGTCTTTTGTAGAACCAAGTCATGCGTGCCAGGGCAGAGGTAAGCAGTTTTTGGGCCAAATGTTTTCTGTATGATGGGGTTTTCAACTGAGGAACTACCAAATAAATTTGGAACCCCGTTTGTCTTTCCCAAAACTTAGTAGTTGTAAACCTTAGCCCATGGGATTGTCCGTCGGTGTTAGGTGAACAATGTTTCACACCTCGGATAGCGTAGCGCTATTAATAGGATAACACTTAGCTACGTTATGGGGCCTAACACGGCGGCTTGGCCACGTCCTAACATGGTGTTAGCACTGGAGGAACAACCGCTTAACACGCTAACATAGTGTTAAATGCATATCTACGAACGTTATAAAGCAGTAACGTTATGTTTCTTCTGGATCTCGTCGGCTCTGGTACGGCAACGTAGTGTTACGCCGTGATCGGTGCGTGTACAAACATCGTAAGACAATGTTAGGATTCGTCCAGACTCGTACATTATCAGCGAAACATACACAAGATCACTTTTCCCCGATTCGCTAACTTGCTAACATAATGTTAGTTAATCGGAAGCTCTGGACATAACACCCTAACATAAGGCTAATTGTGATTTTCGTGTTTTCGATAACACTAACATGATGTTATTCGAACGTTATTCGACCCCCTCTTAATCTCCCTTAGGGTCGGATGACGTAGCACTTAACGTACGTTTGCTAAGTTACAGTCTGGACTGGTCGCAAAGTAACACTATGTTAGGATGTTATTTAAGTGCCGAGGGACCTCTATCATCATGTTATCATGTTACTGGCATTACAGATCTGACTGTAAAGTTTCGTTACTATGTTACCTTAAAAGAAACTCGGACATAACAATATGTTACTGTGTTTGGGTTGGAGCTAAAATTACTCTAACATAATGTTACTACCTGGTATGTTACCGGTTTCGTCTGCTAGGGATCTAACATGTGTTACTAGTGTTACACTAAAAACGGCATCGCGGGGTAACATCATGTTACCGTGTACCTAATTCCGAAGAGACCGCCATGGATCTCCCCTCCCCAGGGATATGTTGCTTGAGTCCCCGGGATGGAGGGTTTCCAATAATGTCGGAGGCGTTTTACTTCGGGGAAAAAATCTTTTTGTCCCCTGTTTTGGGTTTCCATATTTGGCAAGCGTTTTTTGGGGGGGGATGATATCGTATCATCCCCGGGTATACCATATGTTTCGAGCTAACGCAGAAACATGATGTTAGCGTTATATTGGGCATGTACGTCATCCGCCTAACGTGTGTTAAGATAGAGCTAGGCATTCCGCTATCACCGTAACATTACGTTTCGGGCTACGGGCTGCCGATCCTATCACACGGCTTAACGTAGTAGTGTGTTACAACTATCTTTGCGTACGAGCTAACACAGTCAGTAACATAATGTTATCGTTATTTTGGGCATGTAGGTTATCCGTCTAACGTGTGTTAAGATAACAACTGGGAATTCCGCTAACACCGTACGAGTAACATTACGTTACGCGTTACGAGCTGCCGATCATTACACTGTAACACTATACTGCTGCCAATACTAATGCAACGTAACACTAACATTTTGTTCGGCGGTCGACTGCCGATATCGTAACGTACTAACATGATGTTATCACAAAACCTAGAAATCGGATAACGTAGTAACGGAATGTTACAAAAAAATCCCGCTGAACCGTAACATTGATATCGAACGTTAAGCGTTGCGTTATCCGAGGTGTGCAAGGATGTTTGTCAAAGTCGAGTTTTAAGTGAGTAATGCAGCTCCTGAAGTGAGGACCTTCGGAGATTATGAGGTCCACCACCTCTACCATCATAGTATGCGTCAAGTACCTGAACACCTGAACCTCTCTTCTCCTCTCCACACCTATACGTATACTATGAAATTACTTGAAAGTAATCTGTCTTGACACAACCGTTTTTACCGGAGTTGAGTACGTACGATCGCGTAACAAACTACTGCTGCTGTGTTATTTCCGGCGTTTGTCCAACCAAGCACCTGAACCTCTCCTCTCCTCTCCTCTCCTCTCTCTCTTTTCCAAACTCTGTTGTTTATGATTGAGGTTTGAGGACACAGGTTCAAATCCCGCCGAAACGTCGCTTTTTTTTTTTTTCCAACCCTCAGGTTGTTAGGTTGTTGACTTTACGTCGGCGGCTATGCTTCTTTCTTCAATCATACTCGTATAAACAGCGAAACAAGAAACAGACAGATATTGGCGATAGAGCAGTAGTTGTGCCGCACAACAGCGTCTAGTCAACGAGGAACGATTGCACGTTTTAGCACAAACCAAGACTCCAGGTGCCGACCGGGTAGCACTGCGAGCATAAACGAGCCTTGCCTCGCTGTTGTCCAGTACACGTTGCACAAGAGGCCGGATCTATGGTATACTGCACATGCGCTACGAGTACGACAACGAAGCTTCAGAGTTGGAGCCATGGTGGTGAGATGATATAATGCGCAGAATGATTGTAGGCTGACCCTGGTACTACTGCAGCACTCAGGGGAGTCACTGGCCTATATCCTTCATGAGGACATGCGCACATACACACCCCGTAGCGCGCGCGATTGAAGTATAACAGGCAGCTTACAAAGATGGGTGTCGACGACGTCCTCGATCTCACAGCTGAGGTGTCTCTATTTCAAAGAAAAAATGGTCCCAGTTAACATCACCTTTCAGCCTAGACACCTCCAGCAGGCGAGGCAGCAGGTGGGCCCGAGAGTCCAATGCGCAGGCTTTAGGGGCCAGCCACAGGAGCTCCGTGGTGATGTACACACTCGAGGATGACCCCTGGAGTGGGGACTCCGAAGTGCAGCAATATGACAGCGATCCGATGATCCGATATACAAAATGTTACGTTTCATTTGTATCTCGCCGCAAAAAGTACGTCGAACCGGAACATATTTCGTATTTCGCTCGGCGTTCATCTCGTATAATAGTCGTTCGTCGTTCGTGATCAAAGATACAAGATGACCAGATGACCGTCAAGTTTTTGCCCGTCAAGGCCTCTTCAAGGCTTAACATACCATTTTTAGTGTGGGATAGTAGTTGACGGCTGTCCGTCAAGGGGCAAGAATGCCGTCGACCGGCATGTTTGTTCCTGATGGTGATGTGTGATGTGTGGTGATTCTTGGTGATGGTACTGATCCCCCGTACATCAGGCTCCGTATGATGTCGTAAAATAGCACTCCTCGCGGTGAAATGAGCTCTGGCGTGCAGCATGCTCTAGGGCAAGGGGAACAGAAGGTCGTCGTCGAGGTATGATGGGATACCAACTGCGTAGCTGCTGTGGCTGTTGTCGTTGTACGAGTGTGACTGAGTGCGAGTTCCCGGGGGGAATGGCGTCATATAAGTTATTATGTGTGGATATCTTGATACTTGGTACTGCTGTACTTTCGTATATTCTGCTGTACGAGTACAATGCGCGCGGCCGACGCATCGCGCAGCTTGTCAAGCTGAGGATCGAGTCCGCAATTGGTCGAAGTCACAGCTGACGTGTGTGCTTGCACGTAATAGCTTATCGTACGAAATACGTGCTGTTGTGCTGGTACGTGTGGTGTCGTTGCTGTATGAAGCAGATAGATGCTGTATTTCGAGCGCGTACGGATCATACGGATCATACAGACCATACAAGTCTTTTCTGTTCAATACTCCGTCCATCATACAGATCATACAAGCCTTTTCTGTTCAATACTCCGTCGATAATACTCTGTCGATTGACTCAAGATCATACAGCATCAGTCCGTACGAAGAATAATAGCTTTGGGGGGAACGCGCGTTTGTAGGGTTTGGAACCGGGAGTAGACAGTCTTAGTTTTCTTGTGATACGAGTGCACCAGGTACGTCAGGTCCAACTGCGGCAGGAAGGGGTATAGACTCTACATGCAGCAGTATGGAGGACTACGAGTACGAGTAACCTACCGATCATCTATGCCTCCTTCATCACGACAAAATCTATGCAAACTCGGAGAAGTCTATACTGAACTCGAAAAAAGCGCCACTGGGCTCCGCGCACAGAGCAATCTCTCTGAACGCTATACCGTGGCAGTTACATAGTATCCCCCATTGCTGTCTCTGGAAGTGGCCACACCAGAAAACAAATAAATTCGTTCGAAGCTGTCATCCGATATGCAAGAAAGTACGCACAAGGTGCGGAAGTCCGCCTCACAAGTGGTTCTTAGTAGGATGCAGCTCACCCTTCAAGCGACCCGCCGAACACCTCACAGCGCTTCGCGCTTGGTGCACGCGATGTCTGCCTGGTCGGTGAAAACCCGACGTGATCCGTCCCGGCATTGTAGGGGTGCGAGGGTCTATGCCCTTAAGATTACGGCTATGCATGAAATGAGTACACCCCCCCCCCCCCCCTCTCCGGGATTTACATGCGTTGGTTTTTATCGCCAAGAGGGGCAGGTGTCTCCCCCTCCCCCCCCCCGGTATATACATGCTTGAGTTTTTATCGTAAAGAGGGGTTCAGCAATCCCACTGCTCGTCGTTTTTCACCGAATTTTGCCAACTCGCACTTTCCCGCTTGCATCGAAATCAGGAGTAGGCAGACTCAGAAAAACGTGCCTTTTTGTGGTTGTTTTTGCCATATATATATATATATGTATGTGTGGTGTCTTAACATGAAACGGTCATTTCTACCCGACGGCATAATGTGTGCTATCATGACATTAAACGGTCAATTCTACCCGGACATCAGCACACCCAGTGTCCGTCCCGACGCTTCGTGCTACATACCACTCTGGAAGGAAATGTAAGCACCGCTGGGGTATTAATTTGAATACAAAACGGTCCTCACTTTTTCCGTCCAGAGTTATGTGAACAGAGAGATACCTGGTATACAACTTTTGTGATCACGGACTGGGAGACAGAGAAAACCAAAAGCATCGATGATACTTTAAACCCTAAGCGGCTGACAACGTCGGCAACGCAAAAGGCGGCAACACGAAGGAGCCCGGGCTGCCAGGGTATGATACGGATGGGTCCGAAGAGCAACGTAGGGAGACGTACGACTCGCGCGCACCATGTTGATAGTTGTACGGCTGCACGCTCTTCGTACGTAGACGCTTCAAAATGTGGCATTCGTTGGTTTTTGGTGGCTGTACATAGGTCCCTAACGGGATTATACACGTCTCGTATATCCATACTGCAGTGTGTTGTTGATGTGTCACCTTACAGTCGAGCTCATTGTCGGTCATGGAATCCATCATGTACAGGTTTCTCTTGAACATCTGCTGCGTGCCCGAGTTGTTGGCCATCTGTAGAAACAAAAGCACCGAGAAAGAAAAAAGACAACATTTACATAAATAAAATGAGAAAATAATCAACAACAGCGAACGATTAAAAATACATAACACAAGACAGACGAGCGGAACCGAGTTGGACTTGGCGACCTTTTCGCGTTCCTTCGCCCAACACAACTCGCCCACACACAGGACACACAGGCTTTACACAGGCTTCAGACCACACCATAACAAACAGGCGAGTGCCCTTCCCACCCCTCCCTAAAAGACATCCTTCAAAGCCAAGAAAAGCAGCACACGCGTGAACGGAAAATGCGCCGACGAGCAGGCTGGGAGAACAGACACCGGACACACAAGAAACACTAGACGGTGTAAACACGTGTAGAAACAAACAAACGAACAAATAAAAAACGGACTGACGGAAGGTAATTATCATACTACCGGCACGAAATTTCGCTCTGGACGGAAACGCTAAGAGCCTTGTGTATAAACTAACACCAAAACGGTTCTTGCATTTTTCACAAAAAATAAAAATACACCTTAGCTGTGAGATTGAGAATTTCGTTGACACTCGTCTTTGCAATAATTCCGGACAGAGTGGTACCAATCTTTATTTTGTTACCTGCGACATCTCCCCCATGCCGGGAATCATTCCCATGACCTTGCTCATCGGGCCCATCTTCATCGTCGACGAGAGTTGCTTGTACAGGTCTCGGAGAGTGAACTGCTGTCCCTTCGATATGCGATCCCTATAAGAATAGCAGTAGAACAGCAATACAATAGTAGTAACCGTTATCAGTGCATAAAGCAGAGACGCAACAAGAGAAAAAAAAAGACGAAAACAAAAATTGCAAAATAAAAGAGGATACAAGAACTGTTGTAGACTACGTCCAAAAATTTACGAAGCTGGTGTCTACAATCTACCGTAGACAACACCGTTCGAACTTCCAAGTGGAGAATATACGAGTCGAATTGAGTCGAATGGAGTGAAGTGAAGTGAAATGAAGTGAAGTGAAGCCAAGTCCAGTCTGGTCAAGTCAAGTCAAATCAAGTCTAATAGAGCAGAGTCGACACGAGTGGAGTCGATACGAGTGGAGTCGGTTTCATTCAAGTAATTAGTTCAAGTCGAACATTTTTTACTCATGTCGGGTCAAGTCATGTAAACCAACCCAAACCAAACGAAGCCCAACCAAACCAAACCAAACGACAGTTGCCAGAAGTCGTCAAAAGAAAAAAAACTCGACCGAAAATAAATGTCCGGAACCTCAGCCCGCATCCCCCAGCCAGGGGCAAAAAAAAGGCTGGGATCGTGTGGGAAAAAACGGCTACTCCGGCCCTCTACCCAGCTGATAAGGACGATGACGACGAAAAAAATCACCGAAAACGCCAAAACCAGGAGGGAGGTGTAAATCTTCGACAAAATGCTTGGACGTCCAAAAGGCCATGTTTTGTGGCGCTAAGGCCGGCTCAGAGACGGAAGATGAATAGCTCTCGTGCGGTTTTATTTTTGCGGATAGGATGGATTGGACAGAGGCCACCGGTGGGTTCAATCAAAAACCTCGATGCAACTCGCCCAAGACAATTTGTTTCCCGCTTATTTTGGATCGACGCTGCCGCCGAAGAGCAGAGAAGAAAAAAGAAGGAGAAGAAAACAGACACGAGAAAAGAGAAAACACAGCAAGAGAAAAGAGGAGCAAGAGAAAAAAAAAAAAAAAAGAAGGGGAAACAAAAGGGCGAAAACAGAAAGAAAAAACAAAGAAAATGAGAAAAAAGAGAAAAAAGAGAAAAAAAGAGAAAAAAAGAGAAAAAGGAGAAAAAAAGAGACAAGGCTTACATTAACTCCTTGGGGTCGCCTGACCCCTCTTGGCTTTCCTGCAGTTGCTGCACCAGACCCTTTACGTCACCGAACCCCAAGAGACGGTTAACGAACGACTGGGCATCGAATGCTTCCTGCGAAGGCCAGGACAAAACCGAAAAAACTAAGTGAGATGAAATGAGACGAAACAAAACACACCACATTGAAATGAACCGCGGAAACAAACTACGGAAAAAGAACCACACAACGCAAGGAAACAAAGTAACGGAAAGCAACGAAAAGCAAACACGTTGGAACAGGCAAGGCGAGGTTCCGAAAATATAAAAAAAAACATTATCGATGTGTTCCATCACACAAAACCAAACAAAAACTCCGAGTGAACACATGTTAAAGCGGTGACATTATACTGCTGTAGTCTATAAATAAAACCCAGCTACTATACCAGGTACCATGGTATCAATTACGTATTATTTTTAAGCTTGCCACCCTACAATGTGCAGCGTTAGTGCCAATCGCAAACCATGACAACACACAGAAACTGAAGACCACTACAAAAGCGTAAACGTACGACAACCCAAACCGATTTGATGCACAAAAAGCCTGCTAAAACTGTATCACAAATTAAGTCTGTAGTCTAGCCAGTCGATACGGCACTTACCAGGTCATCGAAGTGCTCGCCGCCGCCCAAGAAGGTGATGGGACTTTTCGTCGCGGCTACGGCGCTCAGGGCGCCCCCCCCCCTTGCGTGGCCGTCGAGCTTGGTGATGATCACCGATCCCACCGCCACCGCCTCTGTTGGTCGGTTCGTGTCGTGTCGTGTCGTGTAGGGCAGAAAAGAAAGTCGGGCAGAAAATGAACAGGTTAACCCTCTTGCCACTGCAAACTCTTATTTCACACAAATTGCAAGAAGTTTGTCCCTAAAGACGCGGGAGCAGTTTTAACGGGGTTAACGGTGGAAAACACCCGATAAAAAAAAAACGTACAAGAAAAGGGTGGGGGGTAAGGCAGAAAAGAAACCAGTCAAAGGATGGAAAAAATAGAAAACAAAACGTACCCCCATACTTGGGAGGTCGGTCGTGCAGAAAATAAGACAAGTCAATGGCGTAAAACATAAAAAAAAACAGGTGAGAGAAAACGGTGGGGGCTCGGGTAGAAAACAAACAAGTCAAGGGTGGCACAAAAACGAAACAAAAAAAACAGAAAAGAAAGCGATGGAGAGAGGGGGGGGTGGGGGGGCGTGTACTCAAATGTTGCTTGCCTTAGTCATTTGACCATCGACCACGCATCCCTTTCGAGACGGAAAAGCATGAGGGAGGTGGAACAAAAAGAAAAACAACATGGAAGGTGGAACGAATACAGTGTAACACCAAAATAACACCCTGCGACGAATTTCAGAGCCGATTCTCTCCAAAACCATAAGAAACCCCCCTTGGACAACTTTCAGGGCCGATTATCTTCAAAACCAAAGGTCACAATGGAAATCGTGGCTTTGGGAAGATCTCGTCGAGATCTTTCCGCGGACGCGTCGCGCGGCGTTTGCACTCTCCCCGTTGTCGAGGAAATCAGCTTAGATATCTTGCGCGTTGTACGGTAACACCACAAGAGAATAAAAAATGGAAATACAGCGTACAGTCTGCGCTTTGCCGAGGGGTATTGGGCCATGCGCACAGCGAAACGAGCGGAGTCAGCCGACAACGGTACCGTATACAGTAGAGGTCCCTTTACAGTGCCGGTTGACTAGTGCCGGTAACCTGTTATACCCCCCGTGGAATCGCTCAACACACAGATGTGAACAACCACCAGTGGCAGCATGCGGAGTAGTGCCGGTTGCCGCTATACTGACGGTATTTCCGACTGGCCCATACCGGCGCCAGAAAGACCACCACTACTGTAGGACAGTGCACAACACACCCTCTCGGACGAATTTCAATGCCGATTTCCTCGACGACCGGTAGTAGAGTGCAAAGGCCGAGCGACGCGTGTCTGGAAAGATCTCGACGAGATCTTCCCAAAGCCACATTTTTTTTTCGTTTAACGGGTGTTACGACGGAGGTAGCCCTTTTTAGCGTTTTTTTTGTTTCTGAATAACGGGGCTCCTTAACCCAAAATCGTTGGCATATTCATTCTTGTTTTGCAATCTGAATTTTTTTGTATACCTAGGCCACGGGTTTTGTTCATAGGGTTGCACTTTTAGTTTACACAAAATCAGTGTGTGGGTCAAGTACAGAGCTCCTCAATTGAGGAGACTCAGAATACACCTCTATCGCAGCCCATGTCGTTTGTGCCCCCACGGTTTTCGAGGAAATCGGCTCTAAAATTCAACCCCGGGGGGTGTGTTCGAAAGCCGTCATTTTCGTTGGTTGTGCCTCCCTGGTTGTTGAGGGAATCGGCTCTGAAATTCATCCCAGGGTGTGTGTTATACACCGTCATAAACGATATGTATCGGTGCCCGCCCTTTTCACGGAGCGTGATCATGCGCGCCCTAGTTTTCTGGGTCCAGAGCGCCATGGCCATCTCGTGGGGGCTTACAGGTTCCCCACGAGATGGCCATGGCAGTACGGACCGAGGAAACTACGGCACGCATAGCTGCGGCCCGTCAAGGGCGGGCACCGATCGATACCGTTGTCATCTTGCCTTGATCGTTTGGCTGTGCGCATAATAGGACTAAGGGGGGGACCAAGAAGAAAAACAAGATGGGGGTGGAAAGCGTAATCAAAAACACAACTACCGTTAAGAGAAAATGATGGAACCAAAGCGTACAATAAGAGATCTTCCGAAACCCGCCATTTCGTTGTTTGTGCCCCCCCCCCCCCGTTGTAGGGGAAATCGGTTCCGAAATTCATCCCCAGGGGGTGTGTTACACAGAACAGTACAACTAACAACAAAAAGGAACGTTGGCTCAGGCTGGATTTCTTTGAGAAGGGGTGCGTTTCCACCCTAGCTTCAGTATATCAGCTCCCGGATGTCCTATACCAGGTATTCCTGTAAATATCAGCCTAGCTTTCTTGTGACCCTCTTTCTTACTAGGCGTGCTGTACTGTGTACTGCCACACACGGTATGTATCGGTGCCCGCCCTTTTCACGGGTCGAAAAGATCCGCGTCGTAGTTGTCTCGGGTCCGGAGCGCCATGGCCAGCTCGTGGGGGCTTATCGGTTCCCCACAAGGTGGCCATGGCAATGCGGACACGAAAAAACTACGGTGCGGATCGTTGCGCTCCGTCGAAAAGGGCGGGCACCGATACATATCGTTGTCTGCTGGCACTCTGCTTCATCGTTTGGCTGTGCGCATACTGTAAATTCCGAAAGTTAGGCGGCCTTGGTCTGATCAACAAGATCTGCGTGATCTAGATCATCAAAAGATGTAAATGATCTAGATCGTGAAACGATCTAAATGATCCAGATCATGAACTGATCTAAATGATCTACATCATGAAATGATCTAAATGATCCACATCATGAAATGATCTAAACGATCCACATCATGCAATGATCTAAACGATCCACATCATGCAAAGATCTAAATGATATAGATAATGAAATGATCTAAATAATGTAGATCATGATTTGAAGAGCGCCATGGCCAGCTCGTGGGGGCTCATCGGTTCCCGACGAGATGCCCATGGCAGTCAGGACTAAGGAGAACCACAGCGCGCATCGTTGCGCTCCGGCAAAAGGGCGGGCACCGATATGCATCTGTAAAATATGCACGTTTTTCTTTTGGCATACTGTTTGTTCTATGACGGCCGAGGGTTTTTTCTCGCACTTTCGGCTGCGGGGCAAGCAAGGGGGCCGTTGGTGCATTACGACGCATGTCTGGATCCCGGCCGAGCTCCGTGGCGGTGCTCTGAGCATCCCGCGTCGCTGAGTTGGCTCTTTTGTCAAGGGGTTGCGTTCTGCCTCCCTGAGCCGAGTAGGTCATGGCAAACCCCACATTTTTTTGTTATTTTTCAATAGCGCGCTCCGCTCTCATTTTTTTATCCGCTCCGCTCTTCCGCCCGCTGTACAACATCAGTCCATTTGTTTTTACGTTTTTACCCTTTTTGCTGTCTGCTACGACACAGCTACATACAGCCAGCAGCAACAGCAGCAGCAGCAAATCTCTCGAGCTTACGTATCTGTTGCACCTAGCCCCGTGACTTCTGTTGTGCACCTCGCACTGACATGTAACACACCTCGCCTGACAAGACTGCCTCCCTCCGCCCGCCTACCTGGGAGATTGGCACCTACTGTAGGTACTATTTCTTGAGTTGTTGTTCTCCTCGCGCCGCATCTGGGAGGTAGTCGCACCGGGCAAGACCCACAGAGCAAGGCCCATCTGCCGCCTGCTTCGTTTCGCCGAGCCGTGCCAGGGCCCATAGAAACCCATATGTTTCTTTTTTTTTTTCTCGCTCTGCTGCTGCTGTGCTACTGCATCACACATGGCCCTCCTTGGTAGTCACGGTACAACAGCAGCCGCGCTGTGAGCTCTCTCCTTTGTGACAGCCACAGACGGTGGTTCTTTGTGTATGTGAAAGTTTGTGCGCTTCTGTGTGTACCAGGTATGTGTGCGTGGAGTGTGTGCTGTCACAAAATCAGGTATACAGCAGCAGCACAGCAGCAGCACAGCAGCAGCAGTACAACGGCAGCCCGTGTTTCAGGCTCTTGCCTTTGTGCCAGTAGTCACGGTGTATGTGTGTGTGTGGTTGGAGCACAGCAGGAGATCGACCCACAACATTTTCACGTCCAACGCAACAGTCAAACACACATCGTCGGACCTCATACCAGGTATACGAAGCATACAGCAGTAGGAAAAGCATAGCTTATACCTTGTACATATCATTGGAACGCCTGTGTTCCCCCTTTTCGACTTGCGACGCCCCCGGGATATCAAGTCAACCCCATCCCGAAGGGGAACCTTGTACATACCGTATAACATGCAAGATAGCACATGCCCTCCGTCGAGTTTCCAACCTGATTTTACTCGATGACCGGTAGCGTGCAGGCGCCGTTCGAATCGTCTATGAAAACGTTTTGACGACATCTTCCGAAAGTCGCCATTATCGTTGTTTGTGCCCCCCCGCTTTTGGAGGAAATCGGCTCTGAAATTCACCTCAGGAGGTGCGTTCGAAAGCCGTCCTTTTCGCTGTTTGTGCCGCCCTCGTTCTCGAGGAAATCGGCTCTGAAATTCACCCCAGGGGGTGTGTTATACACTTGTCATCTACACAAAGTATCGGTGCCCGCCCTTTTCACGGGGTGCCACGATCCGCTTTTAGTTTTCTCGGGTCTAGAGCGCCATGGCCATCTCGGGCGGGCTCTTCGGTTCCCCACGAGTAGACCATGGTAGTCAAGAACCGAGAAAGCTACGATGCGGATCGTTGCGCTCCGTGACGAAAGGGCGGGCACCGATACATACCGTTGTCGGCTGGCTCTGCTATATCGTTTGGCTGTGCGCATACTGTAATTCCGAAACTAGCGGCGGCACTGATCTGATCAAGATGATCTGCATCATCTAGATCATGAAATGAGGGATCTAATCTATAAATATGATCTGCCAGTTTTCCAACCCACCGTGAAATCCTTCGCTTGGTCGAAAAACGCCAGTAAATCCCAGTTTTCCCACCCATCGTGGAAAAAGCCTTTCCTTGGTCGAAAGCTGCCAACCCCCGCTTTCCCACCCACCGTCAAACGCCTTTCAGCTTGGTCGAAAACCGCCCGTACATTCCCGTTTTCTCACCCACCATGAAAAACCTTTTAGCTCGGTCGAAAATCGCCAATATATCCCCGTTTTCCCACTCACCACGGACACCCCTCGCTTGATTGATACAGAAAAAAAGACAAAATCCCCGTTTTCCCACCCACCGTGGAAAGCCTTCGCTTGGTCGAAAACCGCCTGCCCCTGCGTGGCGTCCATGATGAGGGTGGTGTTGTCAGGCTGGACGGCCTCCTGGATCTCCTTCATCTCGTCGAACAAAGCTTCCTCCTGCTTGTGTCGCCCGGACGTGTCCACGATGATCACCTGACATATGACGGATTTCCCGCACAAATTCATACACAAGGAAAGGTTATAATTTTAGGTGGGGAATCGGCGGAGGGGGAGGGGGGCTTGTGTCGCCCGGACGTGTCCACGATGATCACCTGACACAACGGTTTTGCCGGACAATTTTATACCACACCAGAGAAGAGACACGCACGGTTTTCATGTTTGATGGGGAGGCGGGGGCGGGCGCGGGGGGGCGAAGGCGCAGACTACACGCGTTAAAAATAAAATATTTTGGAAATCTCTAAATCCGACACCCAACCCGACATCCACACCGATTGCCTGCAAGAACTCTACCAACACCACTTAAAAGCCACACCACACCACATCGCACGAGGCACGAGCACCACCAGCGACCATCTGTCCATACACCTTACCATCTATCATAACTCTTAACCCACGTATACCCTGATCACCCCCCCCCACCCCTCCCCCTCCACCGCCTCCTGTATCATACC
>JAYJMJ010000289.1:8491725-8506874 GCA_036873875.1 Laminaria ephemera
GGGGGGGGGGGGGGGGGGGGGGGGGGGGGGGGGGGGGGGGGGGGGGGGGGCGGGGGGGGGGGGGGGGGGGGGGGGGGTGGGCGGGGGGGGGCCGAGTCAGGTCGGGTCGGGCCGGGACGGGTCGAGTGAGTCGGGAAAAACGGGGGGGGCTCACCTGACAGCGCCTGCTCGAGCGTGATGAGCACGGTGCAGGAGAGGTCATTCCCTTCTCTCTTGAACCTCGGGTGGAGCTTGGTCTTGATTACGAATACGATATCTGTTGGCAGGTTTGGAGAGTGTATTTTAACGACAGGACGAGAAGAGACGCGAGGCAGGGAAGCAGAAATGGGTGAAACCGATCGGAGGGAAGGGGTGAGGCGAAGGCGAAGGCGGCGGTGAGATGGATACAGTTGAATGTGTTGTCAACCCTTTTTACTACTGCAAAAATATTACAATGCTCATTTCAAGTAGTTTGTCCCCAAAAACGTGCGTGCACTTTTAGGAGCTTCGCAGTCGAGTGAAAAAGACGGAAAACATGTTCGTACAACAACTGACGGAAAAAAAAAAACTCAAAAAAGTGACTTGTAAGTTGTGCCGGGCATATAACCAAAAATGACAAGAAAAAAAAAATAAAAGCCAAAAAAGACACCACAGAGGCGAAAAAACGAAAATATAATAACCGGCAAGAAAAGAAAAAATACACCTTAACCCTCTTGGATATCACTCGCTCACCAGAGGGGAGCATATTCGGCTGCTCATCCCCCTCCCTCTGGAAGGTAATGCGCGTGCCGTCCTTCCACCCGGGCTTGATGACGATCGTCTTGTCCACCTGGGCCTCGCCCGACGCCGTCTGCCGTGCCGCCATTGGGGGAGGGGGGGGGGGTGAGGGGGGAGGAGGAGGCGGGGGATGAGGCTTGGCAGGGACGGAAGGGAGTTGTACGTAAGAAGTCTGTGTGTGGCAGTCGAGGTGGATCTTCGTCTCCATCTCGATCTATGTACGAGTAAGAGTACATATTCATGCCACTACAGGCGGTAATAAAAAGAGGGCAGCAGAGCTCATACTTCGTACGTCGTGAAATCAATAAATTATCCCCCGTTTTTTGCTTCAACTACAATGAGCGTTGCAAGTGCTTCTACATTTGGGCCAAATCAACAAAACCGAACCAAACATCCTAACCCTCTTCGACGTCCCCCGCTACAGCTCCTCGAGCGTCAAATTCAACGTATACTCCACCAGGGGCGCCTGCCGCACCCAAACCAAACCAAACCAAACCAAACCCAACCAAACCAACCCAGCCCACCCCTAAACCAACAAAACCAACTCAACTCAAACCAACCCACCCCAAAAACCAAACCAAATCAAAACCAACCAAACCAACCCACCCCAATCCAACGCATACCGAACCAACCCACCCCAAACCAAAACCACACCTTCTTAGTGATCCTGACCCGCTTCGACGTCCCCCGATACAATTCCTCGAGCGTCAAATTCAATGTATGCTCCACCGGGGGCGCCTGCCTCGTCCCCCTTGAGGACTGAGTAGCCGACGCCGCGCTCGCCGGCATCCCACCGCTCGACATCCCCGGCATCGCCATCCCCCCGAAGCCACCGCCTGCGCTCATGGGAGAACCGCCCATGCGCATGCCATTCATGCCCCGCATCGAGAAGCCGCTGAAGCCATCCCCCCCTGTCGATAAACGGAAGAAGGAAGAAAAAGTGGCGTGCGGAGGGGGGGCGGCGGCGGAGGGGGGGGGTTACAGGGGTTGGAGGAGATTGGAGGAGATTGGAGGGGGGGTTGGAGGAGCGGGGGAGGGTTTGTGAGGGGGGTTTCTCATGCGGCATAGTGGCAGGCGTCAAGGTGCGGAGGCGGGCTATGGTATGATGATATGATATGATGATATGATATGATACATGTGCTTCAACACTTCAGGTTGAGGAACCTCGTCCGTAGCTTCTACCTGGTATCATACAGTATACGTAGAGCCTTCGGGGGCTTTTGTCTATTTTCTGTTACACTGACTGTACAGGTACCTGGTAGATTCAAGAGTTCAATTAACCTTTTTACTACTTCAAAAATGGCCCCACACCCATTCCAAGTAGCTTGTCCCCATAAACGTGGATGCAGTTCAAAAGGTGTTCACAGCCATAACAGACGTCTACTATAAACACCACTAACTAGCTCTAAGGGGAGTCGCCGACCTATATCCTTCATGAGGACATACACAACCCGTAACACGCGCGATCGGAGTATCACACACAGCTTGCAAAGATGAGTTTCGATGAAATCCTCAATCTCACAGCTGTGGTGTATTTTTTAATTTAATAACAAAAATACTACCAGTACCAGGTATTAAAAGTCAGCGGCCATAACGTCATGGATCACTAAAACCATCCGTGAAATTTCTTGAAGGTTTTCAGTCTGTCTTCAGAGAGCCGGACAAAACGACACAGCGGTGGCCCATAATTCTATTTTACTTAAGCTGTAGTGTCCCTCTACAGCGCCGGTAAGTGTCAGCCGGAAATACCGGCAATATTTAGCGCCAGCGCTGGTATTAATAGTCAGCGGCCATAATGTCATGATCACTAAAACCATCCTGAACTTCTTGAAGGTTTTCAGTCTGTGTTCAGAGAGCCGGACAACTCGACACAGCTAGCAGTGACCCATAATTCTATTTTACTACAGCTGTAGTGGTCCCTCTACAGCGCCGGTATGTGTCAGCCGGAAATACCGGCACTATTTAGCGCCAACCCGCGCAACTCCGCCTACTGGTTGTTCTCATCTGTGCCAAGCATTTTCACAGGAGCTATAGCGAGCAACCGGTGCTACTTACCCGGTGCTATAGAGGGACCACTACGGAATCCATACAAATATGCTATTATACCGTACGTCAGACACAGCTTCCAGAGCGCTGCGATCACGCAATCACGCTATAAACGCCCTGCTGCAAAGCTTCATATATAGCCCAAAGCCTTTACGACACTCTCCCGAGTATACTTGGTGCCAGCCGGCATAAACGAACATATTTGGGGAGAAATACTGGAGGTACTGCGAGTACTGGCAGTATCTCAGGGTTCGATACTGCTCATACTGTCCTGGGAGTACTCGCAGTATTTCGGGGTAGTGTACTGTGGATGCTGCCTCGATCCAAGTATTTCGGCGTTCGATACTGCGGATACTGCCCGTACTCGCAGTATTCCGGGGTTCTGTATTGCGGGTACTGCTAAGTCCTGGGAGTATAGTATGAGAGAACTTCGTGGTACTGCGAGTGAGTACTACCAGCCAACGTACCGCCAGTTCTGGGAGTATCCGCAAAAAAAGTACACAACCCTGTGAGTGCCGGAAGAACCCGCTGTACCGAGCCCCGAAAGCACTTCAAGCACAGGCAGTATCCACAATACAGAACCACGAAGTACTGGCAGTACACAGCAGCAGTCAGGGTTCGAAGTGCTCTGTACTCCGGGCTACAGCAGTGACTGCTCTTGTTGCACTGCGGATACGGAGTACGTATACTCTGTGGGTAAGGGTACTGGCGGCACTGCGCAAAATGTTGTACAAAAAAAATGTTCTGGTGGTGGGGTGAGGGGTGAGCTTCGGCGAAGCGGGGGAATAAGAGTTTTGTTGGTGCTCGAACGGAAGAATGGGCCAATCAGATGGACGTAGTCCATGTCATCTCCGTGAGCTCTCAGCCGCTACCGAGGGGAAAACACCACGCCAACGTAGCCGCGGGTTACGCGGACGAGCAGACATGCTTCCAAGTCCAAACCGCCCAAAGCCAACAGCAATGTTATGGGGAGGAAGCACTGCTGCATTAGAGTACAGCATACAGCTGTAACAGGAGCATGCTACGAAGTATTATATACCTGGTATCATACAAGAGAAGAACATTATTTGGTGACGTGGACGTCTCGTCGAGAACACAAGACTACCAGAAAAAAAAGCAAACAAACCCAAACTAAACCCGTTCGTTGCTGGTTGTTCGTGTGTCACACAAAGCACGCAAGCACCGCACCCGTACCAACACCAACAAGCACATGCACCTATAACTCACCTGCTCCGCCTGACCCCATCGCCTGGTCCACGTCCATGGTGCCAAAGATGGACTCGAACACGCTAAACGGGTCGCTTCCATGGAAGTTGTTGTTGCCTGTTGTGGTACCAAACGAGAAAGTCTGTCCTCCTCCTCCTCCCCGCCCCCCAAACGGATTCCCTTCAGGTCGGCCGCTGCTGTCGCCGCCGCCGCTGCCGATATCATCGTCGGGTGTTGCTCCTCCCGAGGCTCCGAGGCCGGCCTCCCCGTATCGGTCGTACCGTTGCTTCTTTCTAGAGTCGCTGAGGACCTCGAAAGCTTCGGACACCTCTTGAAATTTGACCTTGTCTCCCCCAGGCCGGTCTGGGTGGAACTTGAGAGCTGCCTTCTTGTAAGCTTTTTTTATGGCGGCCTCGTCGGAGGTGCCCTTGGGGACGCCCAGCACTTCGTAGTAATTCCTCCCCATTGCTGATGCCTTTGACAATGCCAGTGGTGGAGTGTTCCACTGCTGTTCCTGGTTGTGTGTGCAGTGTGTGTTTGCTTTGCTTTGCACGGAGGGTGCTGCTGCTGTGGTTGAATGCGATCAGTGCACATTCCTCCCGTCGGATTTATAAAAAGGCGCAAACTTAAAACGTTCGAGAAAAATGAAGGGTTTGCACATTGAAGGCGTTATATCTCTCGGTTTATCATCCCCCCGTGTTCCCTTCTCGACGGAGTGAAAGAGGCTTTCACCGTGCGTCCTCTCCAGAGTGGCATGTCGAGATGCCTGCTGGAGCCCTCTGAGAGCTTGAGACTCTGCTTTCGCAGTAACCTCCCAGGTGCGCCAACTCAAGTTCGTATACTGCAGGTTTTACGACCATACTTTGAGTCTAAGAATTTAGAATTTGGAAGGTGGATATTCTAGATGCGGCGCAATTTTATTACCACTGGCAATTCTTCGACTTTTCGATTGATTTGGGTCTCTAGGCTGAACTCTATCGCAACGACAACGAAACAACGAATGAACAGCAGTGAATGCGAGCAATGAAAGAGACGCCGCTACTAGTAGAGTCTTGCTGGTTGCAACTGCTGTGCTGTTGTTACAGGGCGGGTGCGCTTCTTGTTCCTTGTCATTCGAGAGCACACGTATTTTCGATTTTTGGAATAGATGGAAGGATGTGCGGTTATGGGCGGACGCTACTTTGACTCCAAGTAACAACAACGTAAAACCGTCGTAAAAACTGCCTGTATCATACCTTCTTCTGTACATTCGTAGTGGTCACTACTGCTTGCTGTACGAGTGTACGAGGCATTCTGGACCCTGGACTCTTATGATACGAGATGCTGTATTCTGTCCATGGCCGTATGGCAGCCAGATGGCAGCACGCCAGCACAGCCAAACCTTTCGTCGTTGCTTCAGCTGGTGCAACCAACCTACTGAAGTGTCCTCGAAATTGCTCAACAACAACAAAGGAAAAACGCAAGGGCGATACATACCCGTATGTATTCGACAGCAGTCGATCTCTCGACGGCAATTGCTTGCCGGAGATTGCATCAACGCCAAGCAAGCGATCACATTCAGGATTCAGGATTCAGGATGAGGGCACCTTACCACTTTCGACGCTATGGTTGAGGGTCACTACTGCTGTGTACGATACGAATTACCAGGTATAAACTAATCCTAATCCTAACCCTAACCCTAACCCCAAGTCAATCAACCATGTCTTGGGCTAGTCCTCTTCGTCTCGTACACAGTGTGCGTCAACCATAGTGTCGAATAAGTGAGAAGGTCTACTGGAGGAGTGTTCAGGATACAGGTCGAGAGGGCTATTGGCGAACAGCGAACGGTCATGTCACTCGCATAGGGGGGGGAGGGGGGGGTGGGTAGTGGGTACGTATGGGCGAGTCATGGGGGCGTGATACGTGATACAGCCATAATAGCAGCACCTATCCTGGTAACTCACGTTGAAGAACAGCAGCCAGCAACAAACTTTTACTTTGAAAGCGAAGCTTACGCACGCACACAAGTTTTGGAATCCGTCCGTGGTCGGTGTGCTGTGCGCTGTGCGGCTGTGCTGCTGTTAGCTTAGACAAAACATGTAGCTCATGCGGTAGAGCTTACACCACTTATTAGAGAAACCCTTGATTGATCAACTACTGATATTTCGAGATTGGTCATTGGTCAACACACGCCCACACACAAATTTAAAGTTGCACTTGGCACCTTGATCCCACCCAGACCTGATCCCACTCGGACCCGAGCCCTCCAATTTGACCCCGGGTATATACCGGTAAGTACCGTCAGCTCCTGTTTGCTGTGTGCGGCTGGTGTGCGGTCTGCGCCTTTGTGCGGCGCGACTTGCTGGTTACACGCTCGATAGATATCACGTCATCACGTTATCACATCTCGCATTATCAACATATATACTGCTGTACCTGGTGCAGCTGATACACATCGTAGCACATCACCGCATGTCCGTATGATACCATACACAAAAAACGAGCTGTTAATAGTAGTGCTGCTGCTGTAATCGTCTTGTCGATGTGAGGTTGTGTGTTGTGTGTTGCTATCCAGCAGTATCGACAATTGCCGGGGCGGCATCGTACAATAGTTGTCGGTTGTCGGTAGCTACGGGTGCATTGCAAGCGGCTGGTTGTAAGGTGCCTGGTGTCATGGGCATCAAGAGATGCCAGGAGACGGGCAAGCGTTAAGCTGCCAGTCAGTCAAGGCTGTCTGTCAAGGCATCTCCACCCGTCTACTGTAGACGGATTGTGCCCTATTCATCCCCCTGGTAGGAAAAACCTCAGTATGTTATGTGTGGAAACCTCTATTATGTGTGTTTTTGTGCTGCCCGGGGGGGGGGGTCGTGTCCCCGGGTTTGGACCGTCAAGGCTGTCTGTCAAGGCGTTTGCCGTGACAGCGTCGGTCAAGCGGTGAAAATGCCGTCTCCTGACATCTTTGAATTAGCATACGGTCGCAACAAAACCTTGTCCTTGGATAGTCGTGATACACGTGGCAATCTGGCAATACCATGTGCCACTTCGTCGGTGGTTAAGTGCAGTCAGTGGTATTCTCGTCCCGTGCAGCAGTAGTACGCGAAACCTTTTTTACCATTGTAAACTATATCCTACTCTAGTTCCAAATATTGTGTCCGCAAGTCGTGGGTGTAGTGACAAAGGGGTTTACGGTTTAAGGTGACGAGGCAAAGCAGGGAAGTGTTGTAAAACTTCGGCGTCTTTCATATGTGGGCAGTTCCTCCAATTTTAACTTGATAATCGAATCACGGTTTTCCAAAAATAAGACGTTTTTGGTGACAAGTCAGTCCCGCACACGCACAGTGGTACAGGGAACACACAGCTTGTTAGACGCAGTTTTCGGGCCATTTCAACGCGTCAAACACGCCCTCCCTGGTGAATGGTACCGGTAGGTGTGCCCGGTAGGTGTATATCACACGGCGCCGTTTCCTTATTTCGTTATCGTGTGTCCAACGTTTAATTTTGCTTTCCCCCTGTCTTGCTTCCAGGGTGCTGGACGCTGGGGCAGCCCGTGGCGATCATCGTCGCTCTCGAGAACGAAGCAGGTGCATTTTTTCATAATCCGCCCATTCACCCGCCTCGTGGCTGTCGGTGGTGGTCGTCGTACTCTACGAGTTCGGCAAGAGTACGGCACGTTTTTAATGTATACGCTGAATGCGCTGTTATGTACCAGGTATGGGCTGTATTTTTTGGCGACATGTGATGCATGCGATGACGTTCAGCTTTGTGTACTGCTTTATATCGTCGTGCGCATCATGGGATGGCAAAACCCGCAGCAGTTGCATCCGGCTGCTCTCGTTCCCACCTGTCATCCACCGGACGTATCCACTCCAATTATATGCGGAACTCGATGCACGCCTCCCCCCGATTGACGGCCGCAACCACCAAATTTCGGCGTTCGAGTGGGGCAACTTGTCATCCGTCTGACATATCCACTCAACTATTTGCAGACGTAACTCGGTGCACCCCTACCTGACCGATGGCCCTAACCCCCAAATTTAGGCGTTCTCGTCGCCACCTGTCACTCATCGGACATAGCCACTCATACGATTGTCGTCCGCAACCACCAAATTTAGGCATTCGGGTTGGGCACCCTGTCATCCATCGGACATCCACTCAACTCTGTGCAGACAAAACTTGATGAACGCCTACCCGACTAACGGTCGCAGCCATCAAATGTAGGCGTTCTTGTTCCCACCTGTCATCCATCGTACTTATCCACTCCAATTGTATGCACAACTCGATGCTCGCCTATTATACCCCCCGACTGGCGGCCGCAACGACCAAATTTAGGCGTTCGAGTTGGGCACCCGCACAGCCAACACGTCTGGAATGACCCAGAATCGGCGGCTGTACGCGAGGGCTTAGCGGCGGGCATCCCCCTCCATGTGGCACTGGAGGGCGACGGGGCTAACCGTTTCCTGCTAGACGTGGCGGGAGATGCCTCGGCGGGCAGCGGAGGTGGGGTGGGGGCGCGCCACGGCAATGAGGTGAGCGAGCGACCGTGCCGTGGGTATGATATTGTCGTATCACGTTTCTTTGTGATAGAGAGGGTGGGATTTCGTCGCGACAGGTTGTTGCCTTAGGACGGTCTCTCTCTTACCTTTCTTTGCGGGCTTAAGCAGTCGTAGTTTTTTATGTTGAAGGTTTGATCGAGTGATTAATTGCTTGGTTGATTGGTAAGTTGGTTGGTTTATTGGTTGATTGGTTGATTGATTGATTGATTCGTTGATTGAGTTCGCGTTTATACAGGACACATTAGCATGGCTCGGAAGGCCTTTTGCGCACTTTTCACGCTGTATCACACCATGCGTCATTCGCCCGCCCGGCGAATGTTCACCCTTCGCTGTCTTTGTTGTATCGGCTCGTAGGCTCGTACCGCGATATTTATAGGTGGCGAACAGCTTCAAGGGCAGAACTTCGTTCAAATTCCTCGTGCATACTGTTGGAGGGTGCGTTACGTGACTCTCGCCGGTGCAACGGCATAGGCTCACGAAACCCCACCAGATGAGGCCGTGGGACCGAGTCCCCTTAACTCCTTTAGAATTGCACTCACGATTTGAGGAAAAACTACCAGGAATTAAATGTGTGACCATTTTTGCAGTAGGGAAAAGTAAACTTCTTTACTGCAGGAAGAAAAATCCCACGCGAATTCCATGTAGTTTGTCCCTAAAAACGTTGATGAAGTTCTGAAAGGGTTAACGCCGCGCCTTCGGGACCTTGCCCGGGTGAGTAGAGCCGGTCATGTCGCCTTCACCGTCGCCTGCGTGCCTGAAAACAATCACCGAGCGACGCGTTTGCTGGGCTCTGTCAGATAATATGGTTTGACAGATTATCTCAGGTCTACATTGCATCGACAGTTTCGTCGACAACCATTGCCAGAAGCCGCGTTCTCTCTTGGTGTTCGCTTGCTGTGGCACGGTGAACGGCACGACCTAAGGGTTTCCTCTGTTTTGGCGTTTCGGCTCGTGTCTGTGTTGACGTCTCGTTCTCTCTCTCTGCCCGTCGCTCGGTCCTTCCTCTCTGTGTCGCTGCTGCCCACGGCTGTCCGCTGCGGCCGCTTCCTTCTCCGCACAGCTCGTTCTCAACCCCCACACGGGAACAGCGAAGGGGTCCGTTACCATCCTTCCGCCTTCTCGCCACATTCGAGGGCCCTTATCTTCTTCTCGGCACGAGGAGTGCCGCGTTCGGGGATCCTTCTCGGGGAGGCACAAGAAGCGCGCGACCGAAGGCTCCTCGGCGGAAGAAGACACACGGCGGGGGTGCTGTCAGGCAGCGACAGCTGATGTCGACGGAAAGGAGGAAGACCGAGAAATTTCCCTGCTGATCACGCTGATGCCGGCGTGGTCGGCGAGATTTAACCGCCCCGTGCTCCCGCTGGGGTCTCTTCCGGCCCGCGTCGTTCATTCGCGTGGTCCTCGTCGTCCTCCTCAACCCGCCCCGCCACCTCCTCCTGCTCCTCCCCCTCGTCCGGTGCCTACTCTCACTCTGGGCAAGAAGGATAATGGTGGGATTTTTCGCTATTTATAGTGTTGATACGGGTTTTCCGGAGCGGGGCTTTCGCGCTGCTGGTGGGGGGTTGCCTGATGCGTTCGGTGTTGGCTTCCTTGCCGTAGACGCATTCGGCGCCTTTTATGCGCTTGCCATGGTGGCAACGGTTTACCCCCGCGCAAGAAGCTTGCCTCGCCTTCGTTTAAGAACGCGCGACCCGGTACCCTTTGGACGCGTGCTGCGATACTAGGTATTAGTATAGCGCTTTATGGCCACACTATTTTATGACCGACGAGGCTCCTCAACTGCGGAACTGCCCAATGTCGTTGGAATTCCATGTGTGATTATTCTTTCAAGTACCTAGGCCATGGGATTGTTCATCGGGCTGCACTTTCTTGTTTTCTCGAAGTCAGGTTTTGGGCGGGGTAAAGAGCTCCTCAAGTGAGGACTCTCGGAAACATTAGGCGTAGCATGCATCCTTGTTTATGCGCGACCTTCGTCCCGTCTCTCCCCGTGTGCTTCTCGTTACGCCCGGGGGAAACGCAACCCACAGGACGTAATATGCGTCGCCATCCTTCTGCGGTGGGAAACCACCAGCTGTCGGCACGAGAAAAAACTGATGCGCCGGTTTGGGCAGTCCGCGACGGCGCGTGCAACGTTCGTCGTCTGCGCTTCTTGGTCTGTGATGGGGTTGTCGGTGGGCGAGGGTGTGCACAGCAGCCAAAATACGAGCTATTAGGTACGCCCACCGGCGATATCTCCACGGGCACTGCCCTTCCCCCGATGGATGATTTTTCGACCGTTGAGGACGATTTTTCGACCGTTGGGGATGAAAACGACAACACCAACTATGCCGAGGCGGTAACGCGATATTTAAAGTCTAGCGCGAACCCACTGAAGCCGCCGCCACCGCCAGAAGAAGCCGCAGCAGCGGCCGCGGCCGCGGCGGCGGCGGCGGCAGCAGCAGCAGCAGTAGCAGCAGAGACAGCGGCAGCAGCAGCAGCAGCAGCAGCAGCAGCGGCAGCGGCAGAAACATCAGCAGTAGCACCGGAGACATCATCAGCAGCGGTGGTGGCAAACACTAATGTTTGCTGCTGCGGCGGCAACAATAGCACTAGGGATAGCAACAACGCCAGCGACAACGTAATCGAAATATCTGCGGTGGAATCTGTCTCGCTTGGAGGATTTTTCGGGACGGTCTGGGACTGCTCTCTGGCGCTAGGCGCCTTCCTAGCTTCGCTTGGCCCAGGCGCCATGAGAGGGAAGAAGATAGTGGAACTCGGTGCCGGCTGCGGCGCGGTGTCGGCGCTGTGTGCCGCGCTTGGTGCATCCGAAGTAGTCGCAACCGACGCCAGGGACTTGATCCCTTTGCTGACGCTTAACCTGAGCCGAAACTGCTGTGTGGGCGCCGTCAATGTTAAGGTGGGGGTGTGTAGCGGCTACAACTCTGTCTGGTAGGATACCTGACCAAATGCTTCCTTACTTTTCCGGACAGAGTGGTACGATGTAAAGTGTATTGGTATGTCTGTTGTGGCGGTTGCGGCGGCGATGACTGTTTTATCGTCGGCGTCTATTAATATGTATGTTGTGGCGGTGGCGGCGGCGGTGACTGTTTTGTCGTCTGCTGGCCTTGCCCTCCGTTATCCGGAGCAAATGGTGCATCCCAAGCGATGGCTACGTACACCTCAATATACCTGTATGCGTTATTGTAATACACGATGATACTACTTCCCTCGACTGCTTCCTCTACACCTCGACCTATAGCAGTGTTGTAATATCAATAATATACGATGATACTGCTCCCCTTCTCTTCTGCATCTTTCCCCGGTATATGCCCCCTTACCACTGCCCTCTTGCCCTCCCCTAAAGGTGCAAGAGTATGACTGGGGCTCGCCCGTCCGCGATCTACCCTGTTTGGCCGGCGGCAACTTCGACGTAATTCTTTGCTCGGACCTCTTGTACGACCCGGCGGGTTGGGGCCCGCTCACGCAGTCGCTCCGCCTGCTCACAGGGGGAGATGAGTCCGTCGTTTACATCGCTCACCGAACGCGAAACGTGCAGGAGCGAGAGTTTTTTTCTGCGCTTGAGCGGGGGGCGGAGAATAGAGATGGAGAAAGTTTTTTCAGGTGTCGGAAGTTGTTGGTGGAGGAGGGCGAGGGGCAGTGGGGAGCGGGGTTGTTACACGGGCAGGGGCAAAGGGGGGGGGAGGAAGGCTCCGGAAATTGTTCGGAAGGGGGGGTGGTGTGGGGGCGGGGGTATTTTCCCGATGTCGTGTTGTATGAGCTGTCGCCGATTCGGCCGATGAGGGCGTGATAGCTGGTTCGGGGAGCACAGAACGACAACAGCAAAGATGCGGAGCAGCAATAAATTAAATCACGACAAGGAGTAAGATGCAATCCCCTCGTGTCTGCCTACCGCACTAGCTGAGAGGCATACGCTATGATGAACACCATCCTGGCCTTCTAATTGAAGGCGGCATCCCTTTTTCTTGCTGAAATTGGTAACCCTCCTCGTCCGACCGTCCGACCTAACTAAGTAATTAAACTGAGAAACAGCACGGCAACGCATATCGTTGGCTGCGTTACAAAGTCCAACATAATCAACCACGGAATCATGTTTAGTTTTTAGCCGTTCTCCTGTAAGAGAAACACGACCATATCGGGATGAATAGCATTGAAGTAACACTCCCGTACGACCGTCCAACCTAAATAATGAACTGGGGAACAGCACGCCAACGCATATCGTTGGCGCTGCATTACATTAAATTATAAGGAGTGAAAGAGAGCAGCCCTGGCGTAGACGCGGAGCAACAATATTAATTTACTAGGGCGACGGCGGGCGACCGACGGCGCGATCGACCGAGCGACGGCGCGAGCGACGATGGCGGTCCAAGGCCGCCAACTGTTAACCGAGCGACGTACGGCCATCCTAGGCGCTGCGTCCCTGCCGCTGCCGCATGCCTTTCGGCCGTGGCAGAGACGGAGCGGCACGACAACGAGAATGACGACAGAAACATTTCCGCGAGCACCGAAAATAGCGCGGATATGATGACCGCCACCTCTTCTAACGGCGTCGGCGAAGACGGCATTTCTACAGGCACCCTCGAGGTAGACAACATGTCGATACTGGTTCCAGTCGTAGTCTGATAAGGAACGTATGGATCGTAGCGCAACCACCGGCAGCCACCCACATACCATAGGTTGTTCCTTCGCGATGGTCTCGCGCTGACGTGGCCTCGCCACATACATGGGCCGTGTCTTTGTGAGCACTGATGTGTACTGCTGTCTACTGATGGTACGCACGTACATGATCAGTTGTACGTACGGCAATAGGCGACGGCGCGAGCGACGGCGGGAGCGACGATGTTTTGCATCATCATTGATTGCGAGACCTGCAGAGCATCGATTTCCACTAACCCGGTGCCCACAGAAGTGGACGAGCTTGCGCTACTGTAACGCGTGGGACTTGATTCGTCGCAAGCCGTCTCGAGTTGGCCGCGGTGAGGCTTCGCAGAGTCGTCGCATGTTAGGCCACATCTTGTACTTGAATAATCTTGCCGGCCAGTGTGAATACCGGACGCTACATGTGCGCGGAGAGAGGGAAGACAACCGACCGGTGGCGTTTCGATATTTCGATAAAAGATAACGATGCGATCTAATGCTGTAGTACGAGTTCCGGCATCGAGGTGAGCCCCACGTGGACGCCCGTGGCGTGCTGCGACCACCGTGCATCTTCCCTTCTCAGTGACTTGTATGTATTGTATGCGCAGACCCCAGCCCAAGCCCCAACCCCGACCCAAACCCCATCCCTGGCCCCAGCCTCAGTCTTGCCCCAAATCCCCAACTCCAGCACGAGCCCCAGCCCGAGCACAAGCCCCAGCCCCAGCACAAGCTCCGGCTCAAGCCCCAGCTCCAGCCAAGGCTCCAGTTCCAGCCCCGAGCCGCGATCCAAGCCCTACCTCCAACCCAGGCTCCAGTCCCAGTGCCTGCCCCAGGCTCCAGCTCTAGTCCCCGCCCCTACCCAAGCCCCAATCCCAGCCTTACCATATCCCATCCCCAGCACCTGCCCCAGTCCCAGCCCCCGCCCCAGTCCCAGTCCTAACCACGACCCAAACCCCATCCCCATACCTGGCCAGAGCCCTATCACCAACCCAAACCCCAACCCCGGCCCCGACCCAAGCCTCAGCTCCAGCCCAAGCTCCAGCCTCAGCCCCTAGCCAAGACTTCACCCTAACCCGCTCCAGCCTCAGGGTCAGTCCTATCTCTAACCCCGACCCAAACCCCATCCCCAGCCCCAGCCCCAGCCCCAGCCCCAGCCCCAGCCCCCAACACCAACCCCAGCCGCGACCAAAGCCCCAGCTTCAGCCTAGGCTCGAGCTCCAGCCCCGACCCAAGCCCCAGCCGCAGCCCCGGTCTTAGCTTCGGCCCAAGCCCTTTCTTGAGCCTCGTCCCCAGCCCCACTCCCAGCCCCAGACCCAGCCCTAGCCCCAATCTCAGCCCCAGCCCCAAGCCCAGTCTCAGCCCCAACCCCAGCCCAATCTCCAGCCAGTCTCAGCGCCAACCCCAGTCCCATCTTCAGCCAGAACCCCGGCCTCAGCCCGAGTCCCGTCCTCTACTCCAGCCCAGGCCCCAACCCCAACCCTAGCCCACGGATGTATACTGTCTGACTTTTTACGGCAGTTTCCACGGCAAGCCGCGGCATCTTCCGCGGCATTCTATGGCGACCCGCGGCTTGCCACGGCAATCCCCACGGCTATTTCCACGGCAACAGCCGCGGCAATTTCCACGGCAACAGCCACGGTAGTATCCGCGGTAACATCCGCGGCTATGCCCACGGCCGTGTCCATGTGTCCGCGGTAGTACCCACGGAAACAACCGTGGATGTATCCGCGGCAACACCCGCGTAAACGTCCGCAGAAACAGCCGCGGGGGTATCCCCGGCAGTAACCGCGGTTAGCTCCACGGCAATACCTACGGAAATAGCCGCGGGTGTATCCGCGGCAGTAGCTGCGGTTAGCTCCACGGCTATACCCACGGAAACAGCCGCAGGTGTATCCGTGGCAGTAACCGCGGTTAGCTCCACGGCTATACCCACGGAAACAGCCGCGGGTGTATCCGCGGCAGTAACCGCGGTTA
>JAYJMJ010000289.1:8521631-8535417 GCA_036873875.1 Laminaria ephemera
GGTCGTGTTCCCTTCCGTGGCCTAAGGAATAATACAAACGAACTACTGAGAATATACAAGTGAGTGGCATCGTGGGAACTGCTTAGTAGAGAGACCTGCAGGAGGTTACCCGTACCAGGGTACCCTAGTCTTACTAAAAGAATAGCACGGCAACACATATCGTTGGCGCTACATTACAACTGTTAATAGTCGTGGCCGATGAATGGGCGTTGAGCCGTCAACAGCAAAGACAAGGCAACAACAAAGAGTCGGATGGATGTCAAACCGCCACTACAATAGTAACCTCCGAACTCTCGAAAGACCCGCAGCAATCATCATATTTAAAGCGACGGTGTGTACACACATGGCTCGCATTGCACGCACGATTCGGCACGCAACGTTATGATAGAGTGTTCCTGCTTTGGGGTACTGCTGTCACACCGAAGAAAGTGCTGTACCAAGTTAACGGCTGATGGGTTGGTTTGGTGTCGATATGACCAACCTCGTCACTTCCCAAACGTCCCAAGTCTCCCCGTGGAAATATTCCTTGGTCTTTTCAAGGCCCAACGTTTTGCGCGAACAGAGAGGCAAGATCGTAAATGCGTTGACTGGGGGCGAGGTGAAGAGCTGAGTCGGTACCGCGCGCAACAAAGTTGGACCAACGCCATCTGTTCATCAGATAGTGCCCCCCCCGTACTGCTCCCGTCGTTCCTACCCATCACACATCGGGAAAAAAGTGGATGGTGCTGTTGTTTTTGCTGAAAACGCGTGTTTAGACCGCGAGTATTATTATTACCATTCGTCGTCCATCCACCAGTATTGATCGCGCATCAAAGAGTCCACGCCGGGGACGCAATCAAGGGGCACGGGTCCATTCACGCACAGGACAAACCGCTCAAGCTTTATTATAGCACGAGGCGTTTGCAGAACATTTCAGGTCTGCAGCGACCACACCAGCGCATACAATACGCCATCTACACCCACACGAGTTGCATATTCTATAATACCACCCACACGCACTGTTTATTCTACCACCCACACCAAAATTTTCTTCAACTTCTCTTTTCCTTAGTTTATATCTGCCGCCCCGACGTACACACCAAAATCGCGGGCTGAGGCGATCGCGCTCGCGCCCTTTCCAAAACAAATTTAACCAAAACAGCACTACAATATCGAATCGAGAACTATGCACACTTGCTGTAGATAGCGTCGAATCAAACATGAAACACAGCGTCACAATGAATAGATAAACAGCAGTACCCACATTTACTGAAACTAGTGCAAAATCGAGCATGGCTGAACAGCGACGACACGAACCCAGCGCGTCGAGATGCAGGACGCCCGTATGGAATCATACACAATAGGCGCTGTACCGTTCTCCCCCCCCCCGCCAACATCTCATCCCCCTCCTCCCCCCGGCCTCACGATTACTACTACCGCAGCGCAGGGAACACCATCACTAGTACCGTGCGCTCGGTCTTGTCACCCACGCATTCTCGCCCGCCCACGCCCTTGCCTCGGCGCGCTGGCTAGTGCACAACACTTAACCCTTTTGCTACACTGCACAAAAATATCCTACATCCATTCCACGTAGATTGTCCCCCCCAAAAAGTGGATGCAGCAGTGTCAAACGAGTTAATCCTTACACTACCGCACAAAAACTCCCATATTAAACAAACTCCAAGTAGTTTTTGTCCCACATAACTCCAAGTAGTTTTGTCCCCAAAACGTGGATGCAATGCTAAAGAAAAAAACACTCTACGTAATTCCAAGCGGCTTGTCGAAAAATAGAGGGTGCAGGAGTTTAAAGGCGGCTGTGGGTGAGGTCGACGATGTGGGGGTAGGCGACGGACGTGAGGAAGTCGTCGAGCGCCGGCGCTGTCATCATGTCCGCGGTCAGCCGGCCGGCCAGGGGGAACTTCCCCCTCCCGCCGCTCCCGCCGTCCATAAGTTTGGACGAAGCTTTTGCCGCGATGCTTCGTACGAGGCAAGGCGTGATCTTCGTGCCGTCGGAGGTGGAAGCCTTGTGGTGAACCCATTGCCAGACCTGTCGCATCGCAACGGCAGATGTAATGATATAAGGGAGTGTTATAAGCAGGATTTTTCACGGGTCGGGTCACTTCTCGCGGGTAGGGTAGGGTCAGGGTAGCCCCACCCAATCCGTCAGAGTTGAAAATCTCCTCAACCGACCCGACCCGACCCGACTCGTGAGATTTCGAACACCTCCCGACCCTCCCCGACTCGACCCGCGAGATTTTGAAAAAATCCTAACCCGGACCGCGGGTCGGGTCATGACCCGTGAACAGCCCTGGTTACACGTAGAACTGGGTATCCATATCAAGAAATTTGACATATGCGGCGGATATGGATGTGATACTCCTTGTACAGTTCACATTCCCCCGCTATGTGAGTTATACTCTTGTCTGCTTTGCCACAATGGCACCTCTGTGCGCCTTCTTCTTCCTCCACTCGACTACTGGTACTTTGTATACCTATACCTCTTTCTTCTTTCTGGCAGGTCCAGGTCCCCTACACGAAATCGCAGTTTCAGCGTTTTCGCGTGGTATAGTTTATTGGGTCGTGCAAATACGATTTCATTCCTATCTCTTCTCTTAACCCCCCGTGTATCTCTGAGGGGGGTCACCTTTAGGGATTCGTTTGTTAGGGGCTCAGAGCAGCTCGCTCGAGTGGCTACTGTTTTAAACTTTGTGGTTTTCGGTTTCGTGTTTTGCACGGCCATGAAATTGTTTGTTCCACTTCGCCCACAAAGTATATCTGTGTCCGTTTTTGAGTGGCCTGAAAGCGGAAATGAAAGTGGGGGTACCCACCGTACCGTACACAGCCTTAGTCTAAAGGTTGAAAAACGGAAGGGGTGCTTACCTGCGCTCTGGATATCTCGGCGGTGGCCGCGTCTTCCATCTTGAAGTTGACCGGGATGCAGCCGTTGCCGCGCAGCCAGCTTTCGACGTACACGATGCACACCTCCACGTTCTCCTCCAGCCCGTGCAGTCTGAAAAAAAATAGAAACACCGGCATCGACAGGTGATTATACATTCCTTACGTAGCAGTTTAAGATTTGACCCCCGTAGCAGTTTAAGACATAACCCCGCAGTAGCATTAAGACTTAAGCCCCACAGCAGTTGAAGACTTAATCCCGTAGCAGTTTAAGACATAAACGTGTAGCAGTTTAAGAACCGCGTATATTTTTAAGACCCACCCTAGCAGTTTAAGACTTAAGCTGTGGTGTGATTGCTAAGTCTGAAGAATGGAAACGACGGTAATGACGGGCGACTGCACATCCCGTATACGTAGCCGTTTAAGACTTACCATCCCCTTTGGGATTACAGAAGGAAAAAGTGTCAATAAAAAGCGACCATTACAGCATCGGTCATCGGCGCAAGAAACGAGGCTCCGCACCGTTGGATAGTGTTAAGGTATCGGTGGTGTATTAGTCCCTTTGACCACTGGTAAAAGGTTAACCAATTGCCTACCCAATCTAAGCCTTATTACACTCTCCTCCCCTGGAACGGTGGGATAGCAAGTCGGCCGGATATACGGGCGGACATATCAATATCCAAGCGGTTCCATTTCCTGGGGATACCGGGAAGAGTATTTTTCAAGTTCGACATGGGGAAAGTCGTAAAAGTTTATTATTGGTGGAAGGTGAGATTCGAACTCACGACCCAAAAACCCACGGTCTGTCGACGACGCCATTTGTTAAGGTATTAGTGGGGCATTAGTCCGTTTGACCACTGATAAAAGGTTAGCCAATTGCCTACCCAAACTAAGCCTTAGATAAGAAAAACTAACTAGTTTTCGGTACAAGCAGCCACAATCAAAATCACAAGCCGCAAAAAATGTGAGCATCATTATCTCCCCCCACCTTTTACTCTCCATACCGTCGCGATTCACTTGACTTTTACCCGTCCGCCGGTGGATTAAAAACATTTTCACTCGCTCCACGACACTTACGTGATGTTCCCCTTGTCCGGCGTGCGCAGCAGGTCTTCCGCCGTGACGGAGCAGGTCGGAATGAAGGAGAGCTGGTTTGGCTGAGGCATGTGCTCGTTGAAGATCTCCATCGCTACGGTGACGAGAGCTGGGTGGGCCACCCACGTGCCGTCGTGCCCCGCCTTCACCTCGCGCAGCTTTAGTTTTTTTTTGTTTTTCGGGGGTGGGAACAGACCCGGAGGGGAGCGTGGCGGAGAGCAATATCAAAACACAGCGCATGCGATTCAACACATCATAGCGGCAATTATAGGATCTAAGTGATCTAGATCATGATCTATATCTCGGCTCCAACGAACCACCTTGTCTTTCTTAACGTTCTCATAACGGCAATTATAGGATCTAGATGATCTGAATACATCATGATCTGTCTCTCGGCTCCAACAAAACTCCTTGCCTCTCTTGACGTTCTCCCACCGGCAATTATAGAATCTAGATGATCTACAGTAGATCATAATCTGTCTCTCATCTCCAACAAATCGCCTTGTCCTTCTTGACGCTCTCATACCGATAATTAGTAGACTTAGATAATCTACAGCGGTAGAAAACGATCTGTCCCTCGGCTCCAACAAATCACCTTGTCTTTCTTCACGCTCTCATGACGGGTATTTTAGGATCTAGATTAGCAAGATCATGAGCTGTCCGATGCATCTAACAGCCACCTTCAACATCTCACAGCGGCAAACATAGGATCTAGATGATCCGTATAATGATATATCTGTCTCTCAGCTCCAACAAATCACCTTGTCTTTCTTGACGCTCTCAAGGGCCTGGGCGGCCAGCTTAGGGTTGTTCTTCACCGGAATCTGCGCCGCCATGCCGCCCATAGCAAAAGCCCCGCGGCGGTGACACGTGTGGATCAGTAGCTGAACGTAGGATTCCATGAACGGGGTTTCCATCGTCAGGAATTTTCGTTCAGGGGTCACCTTATCCTCGTGGGCACGCATCTTCTTGATGTAAGAGAAGATGTAGTCCCTGAGAGGGAGGTAAGGGTGGGGGTGTGGGTGTGGGTGGGGGTGGAGGTGGGGGTGGGGGTGGGGAACACATCTGGCTGATGCAGCATCATACCGAATCAGCCTAACAGCTATCCGTGCCACCTCTAACTGATTGATATCCACCGGCCATACACAACCAAAGTCCACCAGTTTATTGTTTATTACCAGCGGCCGCAGTTCAGGCCACTGGAGTGGTCCCGCAGCTCGTACAGCATCTCCTCCATCTCGAAGGCTGCCGTGATTGTCTCCAAGAGAGCCGTTGCCCTAGACAAGAAGTAACACAAACCATTCGACGGAGGATGGGGGGGATGAGAGCGTGCCGTACGCGGGTAGGAGGTTGGGTTGAGCATCACGAATGTAGGAACCCAGGGAGAGTATGTTTCAGGTTTGACATGGCGGGACTTAATTTTTAAACGTTTAGTTTATGGTGGAAGGTGATATTCGAACTCACGATTATCCAGTAACCGAGGTCCTGCCGACGACGCTATTTGTTAATGCATTAAAGGGTGTTGGTCTGCTGGACTACCGGTAAAAAGATGAACCAAATTTCCTACCCAAACTAAGCCTCACAACAGATGCCTGTCGCAGTCTAAGGATAAACAAAGAGAGCACTCAAAGCATCGCTAGATTTTGGATGCGGCTGCGCTTTGTATTGTATGTATCTCGGGGCTGTTCGCATGGGTGGGCTTCAGGCCGCACGATGCGAGAAAAGAAAAATTCGCACGACGTCATAGGCGCACCCAACACCCATCCCCTATATGACCGTGCTTCAAAAAAATACCGGGTAGCAACGAGTGCGAATATTTACACAGCGCACCCGTCGAAACAGGAAATGATAAAAACGAGCAGTAGAATACGCGCGAAAACGACCATAGACTATGTATACAGCACCTGACGGTCCCGACGGGCACACCGAGCAACCTCTGCGCGAGGACAAAGACGTCGTTCCACAGCCTCGCCTCCAGGTGCGATTCCAACTTGGCCACGTAGAAGTACGGGCCGGTGTCGCGCTTCATGAGGGCGAAGACGTTGTGGAAGAAGTACATGCCGAAGTCGAACAGGGCGCCAGACATCGGCCTGATTTTTTTGTCGTAAACACATTTGTAATTCGGGTTGGTAAATGTATTGGGCGGGACATCGACCTTTTTACCACAGGCGCACGTTTATTATTGGGCCAGTGAATGCATTGGGCGGGAAATCGGCCTGTCTTGTTTGTCGCACACATTTGTGCTCGGGTCATTGAATGCATTGGGCTGGACATCCGCCTGTTTGTCGGGCACGCTTTTTATTCGGGTCAGTGGATGTGTGTTAGGCGGGTTCGAAAATCGCGGTTCTTGTCGGCGATCGCGTAGTGCATAGATCGATCGGTCTGGTCTTGAAGGATTGCGTGCGGCAGTGATCCCCCCCGCCCCCGCCCCCCAAGGAAGACGCAAAATCGCCACAGAGGGGGCAATGCGCTATGATTCGACCAAAAAGATTTCATCATAATTCCCATTCCTAGCGGCATGCCGGCAAGGACGAGAGGTAAGCAGCACGTGATCTTCATGCACATTTGATGGTATCTGCAACGAAAAAGAGACGCGTTCCACGACAGGGGTACTGTACCTCTTTTTGGCGAAAACAGTTCTGACCAACGGGGCTCCTCAATTATTACGGAAGACCATAGCAATCAGGACCCACGATGTACACAAAAACCTATGTATTCCACTTTTTTTTCTAACCATATTTGGTCCTCATTACTCCTCATTACTAGATAACTATGTTCCCCTGTAATAACAAAACTACTCAATATCGCTGGAATACCATTTGTGTTTTGCTAAATTATTCCTGACGCACACCTAGGCCATGGCATTCATTGCTCATCTGGGTACCCTTCATTTTTTTTCTCAAAGCCAGTTTTTGGATTCAGTTTAGAGCTCCCCAGATGAGGACCCTCATAAAAATAAAATAAATAACAGGTGCTAGCCTTATCGGAGCATTCGTCAAGAACCCGACACCCCTCCAAATCATATTTTGTTTTTGGACTAAGGCGCGAAACGATTGGCATCACACCCACCGGCCGTCCACGGTGACATGGGCCTCGTCGAGGTGCCAGCCGCGCGGCCGCACCAGGAGCACCGCCAACTTTGCGCCCTCCGCCAGGCCGTACTGCTTTCCGGTGGCGGGGTTGACGTAAGAAATATCCCGCCGAGCCGCGTCGCGCAGGTTCACCTGTCCCTCCACCTGCATCGAGCGGCATGCACGGAGCGGGGATGTGTGACAATGTTGAAGAAACTCGAAAACAGCGACCCCGTGTCGAAAATGCCTGCGCAAGCCTTGGAGATATCTCTTTATTTATATTATCTTTTTTCCCACAAGCCCCCCTTCGGGCGGCATCCACGGAGCATCGGGTAGCATGCACGGAGCCGGGATGGGTGACAAGGTCGAAGAACCTCGATAACTGACAGCGACCCGCCTCGAAAATGCCTTCGCAAGCCTTGGAATTCCTCCTATTTTTTTCTTTTCTTATCGCCCAAGCCCACCTTCGGGCGGCATGCACGGAACATCGGGTAGGATACCCGGAGCGGGGATGGGTGACAAGGTCGAAGAAACTCGATACCTGACAGCGACCCGCATCGAAAATGCCTTCGCAAGCCTCGGAGATTTTTCTTTATTTTAGTTTTTTTCCCCAAAGGGTGGCATGCACGGAGCATCGGGTAGCACGCATGGAGCGGGGATGGGTGACAAGGTCGAATAAATTCGATAACTGACAGCGACCCGCATCGAAAATGCCTTCACAAGCCTTGGAAAACTATTTTGTTTTCCTCCCTCCGCCCCCCAAGCTCCCCTATTAAAAAATTGCCAAGAAGTGGACGTCTTGTGTGGAACCACACCAATCACTGATGGTGCAGTGTAACCGGAATTGCCGGGGAGGGAGAGGAGGGGGATAGGACATGATGTCGCTTTCTCGTGAAAAAGTTTTTTTCTTCTTTTCGAGTTTGTGAGATACTTGGTGGAAGTTGTTTTATTAAAGAAGTACAACGACAGCCGCCGACGTAAAGCCAACTATTTTGTTGGATCTTCTTTGCTATTGAGCTGATCTGTCGTGACTTGATCTCTCTCCTGTCCTGCTTATATCGACAGCGGGCCAAAGCATCGGAGGCATACCATGTTAGCCCACGTCGGGGCGGAGGAGTCCTCGAAGCCGGCCGTGTAAGTGGTCGCTTAGGGTTAGGGTTAGGGTTAGGGTTAGGGCTAGGGTCCACTCTCTTGCGAAACAAGTGTTCTGCCTCTCATCGAGCTCGTGAGATGCTTGGTTGAAGTCTGGTTGGATCTGCTTTGCTTTTTAGCTGATCTGTTTACTTGACCCCCCCCCACCACCACCACGACGACGACAAAATACTGCTCGCTAGCTAATCTGCTATCCTGTATCGACAGCGGGCCAAAGCATCGTGGACGTACCATGTTAACCCACGTGGGGGCGGAAGAGTCCTCGAAGTCGGCCATGTACGTGCTCGCGCCGCTGTTGAGGCCGTTGATCACCTGCCAAAGAATTGCACAGGAAATTCGAGACGCACGCGGAGAAGGACCACAACGTAATCGAAGATGGAGAAGTGCTGCAACAACGGACAATCTAATCTTTACCAGAAGGATTTATTGATAAAATTTAGAAATCCATCGAAGTTGCCATTAGGATTTACCTATAAGATCTAGAAATCTATCGAAGACACACCGTTAGGATTTACCCGATAAGATCGAAACATTTATCTAAGTTACCGTTAGGATTTACCGATAATATCGAAAAATCGGTCGAAGCATACGTCATTAAGTACTCCGTTCATATGACTTGTTACCGCTCGTAGTACTACGACTTCTTGCGGAGCAAAAACGTCGTACTCAAACGCGCTCTTCCTCCCAGACAGCGTGGGGTGTCCACACTCGATCGCCATGGCGCAAACAAGGCAGCAACGAGGGGGGGCACTGCAGCATCGCGCTCGGAGATTCTAGGGATCACCACCCCTCACTCAGGCACTCCGTCCGCCGCTTTGTTGTTTTCATTTCATGCAGAAAATATTTGGGGGAGAGGCAAGAACGGCAGTAGAGTTTAGTGATTCGAGCAAAAAAAGAAAGGAGCTGCTCGGCATCGCGTGAGTCGTCAATCTACCCCCTCCCGTCCCAACGAATGACATAATCGATGCCAGGTAGGTCACACGAAGCCCACCCGCCGGTGGATATTGCGTTTGGGAAAAGGCGGCTGTGATACCTCAATTGTGAAGTTGCCCAATATAATAATGAGCGTGTATTGGCGAAGGTTCTGCCGGGCACACCCGCTTTCTATCTCGTCAAAGCGACGTCACCGCCTTTCACAAGGCTGCGATCAGCGAGCCTCAGCGAAGCATGAATGTGGGGAGTACTTCTCAGGCACACTTGAGTGTATTTTGGGTGGTATCGGATGGATGTGCCCAAATGACGACTTTGTGTGGAGAAGGTGACGCAAACGGATTAACCTTTTTACCACTTCAAAAAAATACCCTACACTAATGCCAAGTAATTTTGCCCCCAAAAATGTGGGTGCAGCTCTGAAGGGGGTAACAGCGGGGCGAGCGTTGGGTGGATCGGCAAGAGCGACGGCAAAAGCAGGTGAAGACGGTCTGCTAACGGGTTTTCAGTTCTCACCATTTTCCGGTCGACCGGGCCGGTGATCTCGACACGCCTGTCCATCAGGTCGGCCGGCGCTTCCGCCACCTGCGCGAGAAATAATACGACGCCAAAAAAAGACCCAAAACAAGGTTGGACACATTCGTTTGGTAACGCAAAAGCGTAGCGTAGAACGGGGCGAAATAGCGCGACTTAAACCTGTTGAGCAGCACAACTCTTTCGTTGTGGAGAGCTCGTACGTAGCTCTACATGGGAATCGGACACACTTCCCGGAAATATCCCGGAAACGACAGCGACATATCATACCCGCCAGGAAGGGTCTTCGCGGACGTGCTTCGTCTCCGGCAAGAAATCCGGCAAAACGCCTGCATCGAACTCCTGCTGCCTGGTTACGGAGAAAACAACAAAAACACGCGAAAGGAGTGCGAGCATTGATCAGTGAATGCTAAGTGTGTGAGCACCGTGCGGGTACAGTACACACCCGCGGTAGCGAAATACTAGGTATGAGACAGGGCAACACCGATGCATCAGAAAAAAAATAGGGTCGCTGAGTGTGAAACGCCTAAAATACGTAATGTCTCGTTTTAGAGCGCGGGGTTCGCTGGCGACCCAATTTATTCCGATCGAGCAATCGACGGCGGACGACCTTTTGATCAGCGACGTAGCATCTTCCCCTTCCTCGCGTGTGCTCTAACCAAATTCGCCGGAGAAAGACATACACATAGTATCGTAGCTGTCGCTAGAAGCTCGCGCATAAGGGTATCGTAACTGTCATCAATGTGTGTGCGGTGGTCGATAATTTGGAGAGTTCGTACGGATGAATCTCGGTCGGGGGACAAAAAAAAAGGGCTTCAGCCAGCTTGACACGGGTCCTTTTTTTGTCGCGGTGTAAATTAAAAACTCGCGTTCGCTAGTAACAAGGAAATATTCATATGGCTAGGACCAACACCGGACGGACCTGGTCTTACGCGCGTCCAGCAACTGCTGGCGGCGTTGCTCGAAGTTTTGGTGAAGGACTCCGAGGAACCTGCAGAAGAAGAAGAGCAGTAGGACAATAGCAGGAGAAGCATCGACGGTGTCAATTATGCACGAAGTCGGAGTCGAATACTCATTGGAGGGTGCGAAAATAAACTGCTTATTATAAGCTTCGGGCCAGTACATACCTCATGATCGCCTGTTCGTTATAAAGAATAAACCATCGAACCACTCAGTCAGCGCTGACTTAAGTAGCTCAGTGGTTTATTCTTTATATGGTCCCTCTCGTCGTGAACTCCCTTTTATAGTGGTTCACTCCACTTCCGATCCTCTGGTCGAGTGTTCTTTTGTAGTGGTTCTCTCCAGCTAATTTCCCTTTTGCTATTGGGAGGACGAATACACTTGTCATGTGTAGAAACCGCCACAGTTAGTGTTTGGGGGTTGCTACTTTTTTCTGGCGACTTCGCGGCCAGGAGCGGCGGCTGGCCACAAACCAGTGTGGGGACGTTTGACCCGAGAAAATGCGTTCAATTCTGTGACGGGTGATATAGCGCCCGGCGTGACCCCTTGCTTGAGTTCTAAAGGGAGTACGCGACCCAAAACAACGACGAGTGCCATCTTATCAAAATAAAGTAGGAAGAGCATGCCGTCAGCACGCTGCGCGCGTGTGGTACATAACAGCCCCTTGCGTTTGCACTTTGGACACACACCCAACCCCGGCAGCTCGGTCTGCTTCGTGTGTGTGATAAAAGTAATGATGCTGTAATCGTCAAATGTTGTCGGCGTTTCTTTTTCCTCCCTCTTAAGCGCCAAAGGGGTTGCAACTGCCAAGTCGAAGAACGGCGGACATCCGTCAACAACTGTTCAAGTGTTGCCTTCGCTCGTCTGCGCAAATAAAAATTTCATGATGGAGGAGGCCTCCAGTTACACCCCGTAGGTCCCGCGGCATGCCAGGCGAGATCCCGCTTGTTCCCGCGGGATCCCACGGGGTCCCACGGGTTGCCTCGTGTTCCCACCCGGGATCCCACGGGAGCACCCGGGATTGTGGTGAGATTGGGTCTTTCATTTAAAACTAGTATGGACAGTTGAGTTCATTAATAATTAGTGTGGAAAAAGAAGGTTTCCCTAGGAAGAATAGGATTTTTTATTCATGTACTTGCAAATTCTTCATGAGCAAGAATTCCGTTTAGACTCTTTATCGGTTGTTCTAGACGGAATTTAACCCATAAAGAAATAACATGTTTACCGAATTGCAAAGAAAAAGAAGAGAAGTTTAGACTGAGAGGACCAAATGAGAAGTAGCACACTAAACCTCAGTGTTTTGGTGGAAATTCCGTAGAATACGTTGGGAAAAATGGGATAAATTATAAGAGAAGAGAAGACAGGTGTACGTTTGGGTCGAAAGTAGCAGAACTAGGCTGTAAGAGTCACGGGAAATTAAGGACAAAGTGGGTCTTTCTAGTGGCAGTAGCCTAGAGTAGCGTTGGGCAGCGGTTATATGGGGAGAACCATCTTTTCCTATGAGTACGGTTGCAATGGGATTGAACTTGTCAGAAATTAGAAGAGTTTCGTAGCATTTTGGAGCAAGAACGAGCAAGGAAAACGAGCCACATTTAATCGGTCTCGACAATTCCCATCCCCAATCACTTGCTGTAGACATGAATAAAGAAATATTTCTCCTTGATCGCGAGCCACTGCACGGACACCACGAACATCGGCATCAGCATCCAGCAGCATTCTCCATGGAGTGAATCTACTCCTTTTCTCCACAGGATTCCGCGGGATTTCCCTCCATGGGGCTTCCCGTGGAAATTCCTGTCGGATTTCCCACGATAATCGCCCGGGACTCCACGGTACTTCCCGGTCGATTTCTCACGGGATCATCTCACGACACCCATCGGGATCCCTTGATAATCCGCGGCGTGCATCTAAGCTCGTGGAACTTAAACAATTAGCCTCATTCCATTGAACCCGTGAAGGCGGTGCCTTCCTTAAAGCATCGTGGGATCCCACGTCACATGTTGTCCCATGAGCTCTCGCGTGTCCCCGCGAGACCCAAAATTCCTCGAGTCGTTGTTCCCACGAGTTCCCGCGAGTTCCCACGAGTTCCCACGAGAGTTCCCAAGAGCTCCCACGATATCACACAAGTTGGCTTTGTTCCCTCGACTTACCCTAACTCCCGACCCTAACCTTAACCTTAGCCCTAATCCCGCGGGATCCCGCGTGGACATCTCATGGCATCCCATGAAATCTCATGGGTTGCCACGGAGAGTTCCCGCGGTAATTTACGCGTGAATTCCCATACGACAACGCGATATCCCGCGAGATCCCAGGTGAGGTCCCACGGCATCCCGCGGCATCCCGCGAGGTCCCACCTGGGATGTCGTGGGAGGCTGCGGGTTCCCACATGGGAAGCCGCGAGATTCCCACATGGGATCCCTTGGCATCCCGTTGCATCCCGTTGTATCCCATGGGACCCCCCACGGGAACCCGCCCAAAAGCCCAATAATATAACTCATCGCGTTTGACGGCCTGTTTACAGCACACCTTTGACCTTTGGCAGCCTCCAGTAGTAACGTCTTACTTTTGAGGATCGTTGACTCTCGCACTGTAAAATGGAGATAATTGCACCTTCATACTAGAAAACAGAATGCAGTCGTATCATGGTAGTATCCAGACGCACTACTGTCAGTATCTACCAGGTATTATACTACAGTACGTCAGATAGGTCTCTGAATTGGAGCATGCAACGTCGTTCATGAGTACCTGGTACCTGGTACACGCGTACATACACACGAAGTACCTGGAACAAAGAGGTAGGGTACCATTTGAACATATCACAAAGACCCAGCTCCTCGCAGCGAGAGAAGGAAATGCGACGTTCAGGGGTACGATACTCGTATCAAACGAGTACAACAGCAGGAACAAATAACCACAAACAATCATTGCTAGTGTGCTGTGTATACAAGTAGTATCGTAGTACAAGTCCAGCAGCTGCACTTTTGTTTTTGTTTTTTTTTGTTTTTGCTCATCCCATCTATTATCTTGGCACTTTTTCTTTCTCCTTCTCCCTCCCTAGTCGTAATTCAGATCCGGGGTCACTTAGCAGGCTCCTCTCCCCCCTCCCCACTACGGTACGCGCCTTAATTTTTATCGCGAGAAGAATTCAGCACTTTCTTCCCTCGTCGACT
>JAYJMJ010000289.1:8577540-8591079 GCA_036873875.1 Laminaria ephemera
AGTTCGACATGGGGAAAGTCGTAAAAGTTTATTATTGGTGGAAGGTGAGATTCGAACTCACGACCCAAAAACCCATGATTTCATCGTCGACGCCATTTGTAAAGGTACTAGTGGGGTATTAGTCCGTTTGACCACTGGTAAAAGGTTAACCAATTGCCTACCCAACCTAAGCCTTATAACAGGCCTGAGCGCTCCTCAGCTTTTCTTGTAGTTTTTTGCGTGTTTCGTGCAATCTGTGCCAAATTATTTCACAGGCGCTACAGCGGGCAACCGGCACTACTCAACCGGCGCTATAAAGGGATCACACCACTGTACTAGCTTATACCGTTTGGCTCCACGGAGAGGACTGGGCACGGCACGATCAACTCGACTTGTATGTGGCATTTCTTGGTCGGATAGGGTGCACTTCGATTTCTCTAAAAAATATTTTGCGACTGCTCTACGTGCACGTTTTCTAAAATACCATACATGCGATACAAGCTCAAGCCAAGGCCTCTCCAGGAAAAGCTCACCACACTTATAGTATAGGTGGTGGTGATGGAAATATATATACATACCGGCGTGTCATCCCATCACACCACACCATACTGTACGGCAACAACACAGACATCTAAGAACCAGTAACTTTAAGAACCAGTCACGAGCATTCCAACGGCGGACAAAAATCGCCATGTCAAGCGACAGCAACCAGCCCTGAACACACACGCACTCAAATCACTGCAACAGACTCCCCAGCAGCCATAGCACATGCGAAAAAGTGCCAACGATCACAAGAACCGTGGCGAATCGAGATCCCCCCGACCCACTCGCGGGCGGCGCCGCGTTCCGAAACTCCTCATCCCCACCCCCCACACCGCCACCCAAGTCAAGTGAAGCCCCCGTCCCTCTCCGAGGGTTGCCCTCCATGAGGTTTCTCCGGCGCTCCTCCGACGGAAGGTAACTCCCCCCCCGCGCATCTCCAGATCCGTTGCAAAGGGCGGTCGAACAGCAATGCAACGAGCCGCTCGAGCCAAGCACCTGTCCGTCTTGGTTGCTGGTTCCCGCGGCTGATGCTGTTGGCGTTGTTCCGTCGGACGTGCAGGCCACGTTTAGTGATGAAGCGCAGCCGCGGTCCACGGAGGAGTACGAGCCCGTTCGACCGGCTTGAGGTCGGAACACCTGTCGGGTGTTGGTGTATGGTGTTGGTGTATGGTGTTGGTGCGGTGTAAGGTGTTGGCGTTGGTGTTGGTGCAAGCTGTTGGCGTTGGCGCAGCGTATTGGTGTTGGTATTGTTGTTGGTGCAAGGTGTTGGCGTTGGGGTATTGGTGTTGATTTTGGTGTTGGTGTTGGTGTTGGTGTTGGTGTTGGCTTTGGCGCAAGGTGTTAAGAGTTGGTGGTGAACGGTGTAGGTGTTGGTATTGGTGCAAATTGTTGGTGTTGGTGTTGGTATTGATGCAAGGTGTTGGTGTAGGTGTTGGTGTTGGGGTGTTTTGTCACAGGTGCTTTTTTATCGATTTATTGTTCTGTTTTCGGGAAACCGTGTCGTATTTCAAAGGTATGCACACACATGGCATGCATACTGTGGGCGTAGGCGGGTGTGTGTGTCTGTCGGCATCAATATTATATCATAGCTCCACGTTACCAGTTGTCTTTTGTTTCCACGCCTAGTCTACTCATACGTATATCCCATTTTTTTGGGCTACGTGGAGTTTGGCTTCGGATACCACTTCCTTTCTGTTGATGGGGATTTGAAGCGACGTTCGTTCTCTTGGGACGCATGCTACGATAGGGATTGCACTTTCATTTTTTCTTAACGTCAGTTTTCGGGCGAGGTATAGAGCTCCTCAAGTGAAGAGCTTAAGCAAAGTTGGGTGCACTCCTGACGTAGCCGTAGCATGCGTTTTGGATGCAACTATTTGAAGCGGAGACAGAGTACCGCGCCGCTGCGGCGTGTGCGTACGACTCGTCGTAGCGCGAGGAAGCATCGCTCAACACAAGCTGACTCAGAGAGTGCAGAGCCGGACGCGCGATGGGTACTCAACGCTCAAGGCAGGAACCTTCGAAAGAAAGGAGGTCTGGCATATGAGCGATAGTATCACATATAAGGGCGAACAACAAAACACGATCATACACACATACCTGGTACACATATACCTGGTACCTGGTATACACGTAGTAGACACATACCCGAAGCAATGCGAGCATGAACGGTATATACGCGGGGAGGAGCCGAGTGGTCGCAGCGCATGGCACCTCATTGGATTTCGACTGATAACTCATTCACATACTTCAAGTAGTACCCTGGTAAAGTTCTATCATAGCTTCACAGTAAACCGAGTGTGATATCGTAAGCCAGAATAATACCAGAATAATTACCCGTGCGGCACAAATAACCTGCCGATACCTGCCTCGGTCAGTACTGCCATAAATACGCGTGCGTGTGAGTCTGTACGAAAGCCACGCACCTCGTTCAAGCGGTCGTACAGAACAGTAAGCTACCAGTATAATACTAAAAAAGAACAATACCGTCGTAAGCTCACTTGATCCAGCTTTGATCCTACGACACATCCAAGGGTATTTTTTTGCCAAAAATCTCTGAGCTCTATGCTTCGGGCTCGGCCTTCGATACCTACTGTACACTCGCACCGCCGTCGCTGGAGCTCGCTGGCTCCCTGCAAATCCTCCTGATCGCCTCGAAATCATTATTGTGGTGTCAATAAAGAAACATAACATCCGACGCAGACGTAAAGCCAACGTAAATAGAATGACTGAAGGTGTTTCAGTCGCTCGTCCGCAAAAGACGCCCCATCAGATACCGAATACATGCATACAATACCGGTATACTCGTCCGCAAGCAAGCAACTCTGGTACTTGGTACCAGGTACTTTATTAATAGTTGCTTTTACTTGCGTGGGACTACCTGATACCCGGTACGAATTTAGTGCCATGCCGCATGTATTTCTAGAGTATTTCAGTCTCACCGACGCGCAGAAGGTCTCCTCCGGCCGGCACTGCTGCTTCTGAGCCGAGAGCGCGCCTCCCACGGAACAGTCGGTGCACGAGAAACAGCGCAGGCCAGACGCTCCCACCCCTGTCGCAAAGCACGGCATGGAGGCATGAAGATAGTAAATAAGTACAGATGGGTGGTGCAGATGGGCAATGGCTAAATACATGTTGACTGCCAGGTACGTCTGTAGTGGTGCGGCAACTGCTACGCCAGCGGAGACTACGGGAACACAACCAGCAAAGAGAGACTCCGGGGACACAACCAGTCAGCGGAGACTCCGGGGACACAGAAACAAAAAGTCAGTTGCAAACTCACCACCTTATGTGGCGTATTATGAAATAAAGATGTCACACGCTACGCATATACTTCTTTAAAAAAAAAGATATAACGAATATACTTGAAGTATATACGTAGCGGACACGAGAGGGACGAGTAGACCGAAAGACACGGTGGTTGGCGCTGACAGAGAGCGTGTCATTGAGCAGAACTATCAGCATCTGACCAGTATCAGTGTATCCGTACAAGTATCAGTACAACATGCACTCGTACCGGTACCAGGCACGGCCTTGTCCGAGGGTGAGGAAGGAACTTCGACCACTTCAACGAAGCGAGACGTTCTGTTTCGAAATTGCCAGACGATCTGATTTGGTTACGGGTGGAGATATTTATCTGGGGTCTGGGAGCGGAGGGCCGAGGCCGACGAGGAACAGTGGTAGCGGGGGTCACGTCTCAACGATTCTAAACATCAACGATAACGCACAATGCGAGAGGATCGCCGGTGAAAGCGACCGCTACGTAGTTGGCTGGAAAATGACAACGCTGTTGTGTCATTGAATGTAGGATCTGACTGCAATCGATCTTGGCCGAGCTGTGTACCGCATGCCAATAGTGGTGACGGGCAAGGAGGATGTCGCATGGATACGGTGTAGTAAGACGAGATTCGACCATTGCGTCTAAGATTACGTCCGACGGCCGATTGTTCTTTTCCCTTTTCACATTCCTTCACCGCTGCACTGCTTTTGATGTGAGCTGTGAGAGATGCGGCAACGCGGTAGCACGTACGAGCCGTGTTCCCTGCACTGAAACGCCAGGTATTATGTCGGCAACGAGCGACCGGCCGCGGTACAACACGACAACACGACGAATTACGAGAGATGAGGCAGATTATGTTAAGCTTCGGAATTATTATCGCACAGTACCCGAGTCGACTGAACGTCAGCGGTATCATACGTACGTACTCATGTATTTCTGGAGGACAGACAGCGAGCATACAATCAGCACGAGCCGTTCGCCCGCAACCCGCAAGGAAAACATCCGGAAAAAAAACAGCGCCAAAAAAGTAAGGAATTCTGAATCCTTACAGATCAGGGCACTTGTGCAGTCGTCGTTGTTCTCACCGGTTGCTAAGAGGCTCGCAGTCACGACCAAGAACATACTGAAGGGTAGGCTTTGCACGACCCTGCGGGCGCGCGGTGTCCCCATCCTCCTTCTCGTTGCCGTGGTCGGAGCCTCGTTCCATGCGGCAAGAATCATGTCCGACCGCTCTTCTTTTGTCGTCGCACAACGCGCCGCGTTTTCCTTCGAGATATCGCAAGGAAAGTTCGTCTCTCTCTCTCGTTGCTGCAGCTACTGGCGTTCTCTCTGAGAGCGGTCTGTCCGGCAGTCTAAGATCGGTCGTAGGGGAGTGCTGGTGCGTGCGGAAAAATAACCAATCGCCGCCAAGGTTCCATCCACCTGTCTGCCTGGTACGAGTGCACGGGAGGCCCACAATGGTGTGCAATGTGCGATGTGCGATGTGCGATGTGCAAAGTGCGCGAACCGGGAGTTACAAAAAAAAATCAGGGAGTTCATAAAACATGTGTGGCTTCATTCAAACGGAATTGATAGAGTTTTATCCCCGCAGATTCTATCCGCGCTGCACAACAGCATTTGGTACTTCGAGAAGCATTCGACACCAGTATTGAACAGGAGAGAGAGGCATACTATGAAGCGTGTCTTCGGCAAGAAGAAGGATGTGGGGCCTGCCCCATCCTTGTCGGACGCGGGAGGGCGAGTCGACGAAAGGGTTACGAAAATCGACGAAAAGGCAAGAATTTGGAATCGTCCCTTCCTCCGTTCGAGCAACTTTACGTGCCTGCTATATAGGAGCACGCCTGTCTATGACTGGCAGTTGATAGTCGCTCTGCACCACAAGGTGGCATGGCAAGCACGGACTATAGGTGCCCCTTTCCAGAGTTTTAAACCGGGCTACAGTAGTATCGATGGTGGTGCATCTTGCGGGACGAAATCGTGCGTTCTATGCACATTGAATATGGTGTTGAAGCGTCTGTCTACCGACGCGACAGGAGTAGTAGTGCTATTATACTCTCGAACATCACCTTCGGCGCCCCTCCTCTCTCTGGAGCATTGGTATGATAGAACATCGCACACAGCACTGCTGTTGGAGGCGTCGGAAGCGCGGCGAAGAGCAGCCCCCCCCCCCCACAGATTAGAGTCGAAGTCGTCGACTTCTCAGACTCTCCTGCATGTACATAGGGGCAACCGCTTCGCTACGTGAGCCCAAAACATGCTCGTGTAAAAAGTCGCGAACACCAGCGGTATAGAGTACAGCAGCATCAGTCCTGGCAGGCTCCTGGTACCTGGTACATACACCATACCGGTACACTGCAAGTCCTAAGAGTATTTCTCCGCATGCCGACCAACAGGATTGTCGACGCAAACCACACAATGAACCATAACCCGATAAACCGTGCTTCAGCGGTATATAACCGGTTTTTTACCACTGCATTCGACCAGTGCGCGGGTCTTGCGTCCTATATATGCCTCATTTTGTCCCATGCCATGGGACATGCGATACTGGAATTACGGCAATACCAGGTACCGGTCGGTAGTCGCTACCGTAATGTTCCATGCTAGCCTTGATTTCTCAGGTGCATCTGGACGTACGTAGGTTATGGGTCTACCTTCAACACCACCAGCCGCTTTCTTGAAGTCATTTTCGTGAACACCAGCCTCTTTCTTGGAGTCATTTTCGTAAACACTAGCCGGGGCGCTTCTTCTGGCAACGACAACAGTAGACTTGTTCAAAGTGGGCCTATTTGGTCGTGCTTGTCATCTTCTTGCGCTTGTTTTGACAACAGCAGTAGACTTGTTCAAAGTGGGTACACGATATCGTACTTGATCGTCATGACGATGCCAATGTCAAGGCCATGAACCTGGGGCGAGGACTAACCCCGTTTAGTTTCCCTTGAGGTGGCCGAAATAATGGAGGTGCACCTGCTATGACCATGTCTCACGGTAATAAATGCCCGTTTTCACCTCGCCACCTGCAGCTGAGCGTTGATGTCCCCCGTCCATGCCTGCGCTCCCGCCGCCCGTGAACCGCGTGTGTATACGTTCGACTCAGATCAAAGGGCTGGACCAAGAGCTGTTGAAGTACCGCACCGCGCTTAAGAAGGCCAAGGGCCCGACCGCGACCAACATCAAGAGGCGCGCCATGGAGTGCTTGAAGCGCAAGAAGATGTACGAGCAGCAGAGGGACCAAGTGGCAGGGCAGCAGTTCAACATCGAGCAGACATCTTTCGCGATCGATTCGATCAAGGACACCGCCACCACGGTACGCCGAACTCATCCTATGACCGCATGCGGTCCCCCCCCCCCAGGCATTTTTGCTTTAACCCTCGATTGCAGCGACCTCGACTGCCTCAGTCCGAGAGTCCTGGGAATATGTTGAATGCAATGAATTGCGGCTGCACTGACCGATCACCAATCGCTGCTCGAGTAAGCGACCCGGCATGACACAAGAGTCTTGTAGTGCGATAGTTCTGTGATGAGCAAGGCCCTCCTCCGCGTCTTCCACATGGAAGATGTTTCGAAAACCAAAATTGTCGCCTCAGCTTGGCCACAACAGCAGTCGGTTTCCCCACGTCACCCGCAACGGGCTTCAGCCGTTTTTTTTTTGCTAATTTTAACCCCTTCGCCCGCGATTTGGGGACAAACTACTTGGAATTAGAGTGACATAATTTCTGCAGTATTGGAAGGGTTTAGCGGATTTCGGGTCGGACCGGGCCAGCGCTACCGTAGGGGGGTACGCGTGCTGTTCGGCCACTTTCCGTTTCCACCTGCCACGTGTTCCCTACAACAGCAAGAGTACGAGAGTGCCTTGACCTTTCCTGACGTACAACCATGCTTTTGCGTGTCCAAGTTGTCACAAATGCCGCCCGTTCGCCGCGCGGGTTGCTTCTAGATTTCCCAGGCTTATCAACGGTAGCGCGGGAGCCGGCGTGTAACCGCCCGGGGTGGCGTGCCGGAGGATGTAATTCAGAAAGAACGGAGATGGGATCTGGCCCTTAAAAACTGTACCAGCATACGATACGACCATACGATAAGCGACGATTAATCAGAACATTACCGGGGGTTCCATGCGGTTGTCGCCCCATATAGATGTGACCGGCAGGAGGCCGGAGGTTACCCCACGTTAAACCTCGGCATTTAGTGTCTTCGTGGTTGCGGCGTGATAAACTTGCACAAGCGACAGTTGGCGAATCGCTCCGGACACGCTAACTGCGGTGCGGCGCGAACCGCAGCTCCATGGTTCCTGTATTTTCCTGCTGCAAGGGTGTTCGACAAGAAAGGCGTGTTGGTTTTCGTTTTATGTTTTTTGTCGCTTAAACACCATTGCCGCAACGGACCCGTTTGCGTTCCGTTGTACATCTCCGCTGATAATGGTGGTAGTGGTTATGGTAATTGTGGTGATGGTGGTGATGATGATGATAGATAGTGTGGCACGCCCTGCTCCTGGGCATCGACGCCTTTTGGCAACGGCAACGGTGTGCATTGTGGACGACGTTGCGTGGAGGTTTCGCCCCGCCCTCTGCGCAGCAATCTGCGCTCGACCCATCGAAGGTGCTTGTGTTCACGCCTTTAGATTTTCACCCTTGAGTTTTTCTACAACCTACTTAGATAGTGTCTGGGGTATTTTTTGCAGTGGTTAAACGGTTAACCGCTTCCGTGCACCAATACGGAAAAAAATGCAGGTCGCCGCGATGAAGGACGCAAGCAAGACACTCAAGGCCGAGGTGAAGAAGATTGACATCAATAAGGTGGAGGACCTCACAGACGACATGGCGGACATGATGGAGGATATGAACGAGATCAATGACATCATGGGCCGCTCGTACAAGTGAGTGCGCGACCGCAAGCGGTGGTTTCCCGCGTAGGTCTCTCGGTGTGAATCTAGTTTAGCTGCTCTTCGGTTGTCCATAGCCAGCCCGAGCCTCAGCCCGTACGAGAGTCATTTTTCTTTTGTTTCGTACCAAGTTCTTGCCGCGGTTTTGCTCACGTGCGCGCTTGCTCGAGTGCGCTCTCGCTTGCCATTTGACGAGTGGTGCCGTTACGGTTCGGACGCGGCGTGAGTCGAACATCGCATGCGCTTGGCCGTCGTTTTTTTTTGCCTCTTCTGTTGTGTGCCGTTCCTGTTTGTGGGCGTATTGTCCTTCGCTTGAAATACAGCGCCGTTAGTCATACACGGAGGACGGAGGACAGAGTTTTAATGGAAGAGACCGGCGCTTTATGTAGAACCGCCGAGGCTGCTGTAAAATACATCCCTTACTTCTTGAATTGCTGCCGCAGATTATACGTCAAGAGCACGGAGCGCACATCTCTCGCAACCCCTCCGTGCTGCTGTATTTTCCACTCACGGCACAAGAATGTTACTCCAAACGCGGCGACCACGGCCCCCCCCTGTCCCCTTTCACCCGCTGTGCCTTTCTACTGTGCAGCGTCGGAGAGGAGCTTGACGAAGATGACCTCGACGCGGAGTTGGCATGTCTAGACGACGAACTCGATGTAAGTGCCGCCGAAGCACACGTTACTGGACGCTGTTTCCCGCGGTGATGCCTATTTTCCGTTGGAGTTGCTAGTTTCGCCCGACATCCGTCCCGCCATTTGTTGCCTCCGAATGTTTAGTTTGTCTACTCACCGTTGACCGTTGTAACGCTCAGCTCACCGAAGAAAACACGAAGGCGTCGCATCATCAGTGACTGTCAACCAACGAACTCGGGCAGAAGGAGTGACACCACTCCGCTCGCGGGGTCCCTCTCCTCTCTCGTTGCGTAACGGTATATACCAAATATCGAGCCCCGCTTTTGCTGTTGATTGAGAATCCATTGAGCCTGGAGCAGTTTATGATTTTTAGACTCTTCTCCGCTCGCATCGGAACCGCGAATGACTTCATGCACTGCCCTACAACATTATTTAACGCACTGCCCTACAACAGTCAAAGCCGCATCATAACGGGGACCGAAGCAGCGCGTTTTGCTGACCCCTGTCTAGCCGACGTCGAATCCCGGAGTCGAGGTTCCGCGCTTGCAACAAATTGAGCGTTTAGTATTATGTCACTATTTCACGCTGTTGCCTCTGGTGCGTGCAACCTTAACCTCAGCCTCAAACATGTTCTCTGCGCTCCGACTGCACACCCCTCCTAACCTCCCATACCCGCCCCCCATCCGCCCGCCCCCACGTCCGTCCTCGCTGCCAATCCCAAATTTTAACAATGCCAACACCCAAACCAACGCCATCACAAAACACCAACGCCAACGCCAACGCTAACCCCAACCCCAACCCCTACCTCACCCCCTACCCCAACCCCAACCCTTAGGCACTGGAGGGTCTTGAGGAAGACACGGGCCCGTCGTACGCAGCGCAGCCCGCGACCCTCCCGGTGGAGCCGTCGATTGTGCCGGCCTCTGCGGGTCCCAGTGGGGTGGACGAGTACGGGCTGCCTGTTGGCCCTGCCCCGGCCGCCGCGCAGGAGGTCCGATTGTGACGTGACGATCTCCGGGTCGGACTGGTTGGAGCGTGAATATGCGCCGAAACAGACGCCATGAGTGTGCTGCGGCGGTAGCGGGGGTGGTGGGGGTGGTGGGGGCTGTGGGGGTGGCGGCGGTGGCGGGGGTGGGGGCGATGGCGGCGGAGCTTGGGCGAGCTTGGGCGACCTGTAATAGTCCTGAGCAAAAGCGAAGTTTTCTGCGTTACGTGCGCTTTCAGAGGTGTCTTGTCTTTGGACGTGTTGGTTTGGTGCGCGTGTTTTGAGTTCTATCCATCCCAAGAGAGAAGCTGTGGGTGACGCTTTTTTTGTTGCTTTTCCCCTGGAACCAAGTGTTGGTTCTGTTGTGGTTTTAACCATTGGCGTCGTCCATCGGTGGCTTCAAACGCTGAAAGGTGTTGTGTCTGGCTGCTGTCCTAACGCATGGAGGGATTGGGGAACTTTTTTGGGTGTATGGAAGCATCAAGCTTCGGAGGCTTGGCTGGGATAGGGGGGGGTGGGCGGTTCCTTGACCCCAAGATGGTTTTTGAAGGGGTGGTGTATTGTTTTTTTTGTTTTTTGGGAGGCCGTGGGTGGGGGTGGGCGGGTTATCGTCGTGGCATGTACACAATTGATGGGGGGGGCGGGGGTGGATACTTCGGCGCGCCATCTCCTTTCTGTTTTGTGATGATGTTGCCGCCCCCTAAATAATGAATTGTGATCAATGTTGAAAACTTGATTTGGTTCGTTCAATGTTTTGGTCAATCGATGCCGTGTGGCTCGGGGACGGACGCAAGTGCTTGGCCCATTAACTTGGTCCACTATTCTGGCAGTAGTAAGTGGTAGTATTAACGGTTCTTCTCGCTTGGGCACTCCTCTTCTCGGTTACTGTCGGTTTGTTCTCTGTTGATGCTGTGTAGCTGACTCGTAGGTTGGGAAGGTATACACCACCCTCTTGCTGCTGTTGTCTACAGAAACTACCAGGTACAGCAGCAGCAGTGGGAGGCAAAGTGCCGCAACAAGTAGAACGGTTCCCCAGAAAAAATTTAGCATGCATCACGGGACCACAAGGGACCGTCGAGTAACCTACAATTTTCTCTTACGGAGGACCATAGTAATCAGGACCTACCTACGATATACACAAAAACCTATATATTCCACTGATCTTACCAACCAGATTTGGTCCTGATTACTATGGTCCCCCGTAATATGAACAGCATGCCATCACACTTTACACTTTATACGTAAAACCACGCTATGTTTGCACCGCGATTCATTCACCCGTGTGTAGATGGTCTTTGGTACAAACTCCTACTACACCTGATTCCGTCCGGACCTGAGCCCTCCAAACTGATCCTGTGGGTATACAATTAGCTGCCGGAAGGGGTCCACCAAACACCCTGTTCCCACCACTGTAGTTCCCACGCCGACCAATATCGAGGGTCGGTCACAGCCAGCAAACAAAATTAATTCGTACGAAAGTTCGAGCAGCTGCTGCAAAAAAGTTTAAATTACCCTCCTTATTTCATGTTTTCAAGACCATTCATGCGGCGGTCGCGCGTGTACGTAAGCCCAGCAGCCAGTAGAAGCGCAGTGTAAAAGTGTTGACAGTTGACAACTCCCCTCGACATGATAGATATGCTGGAAGAGCGGCTGGAGCAGCCACATCACCGCTTCATTCATGTGGCTACCAATTCTTCTGCCGTTTTATTTTATTGATGTTTTTATGTAGTAGCGGCCACACTACCACAACGGAAGCACAGCGCATGGCAAGATCGGCTCTAAACCACGGTTCTTCCAGGCAGACGCAGGGGCACACGCCCCCCCCCCCCATCCCTGCCTCCCTCTACCTTTCCTACCGGTATCTTTCCTGTGCTGTGCCCTTTTCCGCCCTGCGCCCAGCGCCCAGCCATCTTTTGAATTTTTGAAAAATCGAAAGTACCCCCATCCCCTGAAAAAACATCCAAGAATTGGCGGCACGGCCAAACATGGCCAATCAAAATGCTCTATTTCAAAAAAAAGTTGAGCGCGCCATCTTGCCATCTCATCTCGTGTGGGGCCTCTCCTTTTCTGCCTCTAATCTACCGCAGTGTTATCTCGGACAGACGTCTCCTCTCCAGCACCTTCTCTCTACCATCGGTACGCCTTTCTTTGGTCAATCCCCTCGTTTCAGGGAAGCATCCGTCTGGATCACACGGCACAGCACCGCACCGCACCGCGGCGCTATATAAAGCAGGCCTCTCAAGTTTTTCTTGTTTTTGAAAAACATTTCAAACTACGTCAACTGTGAGTTCGACCGGTTGAGTGGTCGATACTCATTTCAGTTTTTCTTGTTTTGGATTCTCTCGGGGAGGTGCGTCGCGATTTTTTATTAAAATGATGGCGGTAACGGAACTGGAGCTGGCGGGGTCGTTCAAACGCATCGGTGAAGATGCTTCGGACAAGGACTTCATTGGAAAATGTGAGCACACCAGAGAGAGAGGGGGAGAAAAGGATGTGGAGAGAGATAGAGCGGTACGTGACTGCAGGCTGTTATGTGCCTGCTGCTGTGCTGTCTGTGTGTTTTTGTTTGTGTTGATGCCAAACTCGTAGAAATCGAGCCCCTCCAAAATGTTTTTTGGAGTGATAGTGTTTTAGTATCGGATTCCGAACATCGCGCGCTTTTTTTAAGCTCCGTTGTACCAGGTGCTTCGGGGTTCAGGGTCGTACTGCTGCTGCTGTTCTTGGTTGTTGTTTGTTGTTGTTTAGGGCAGGTTCAAACGAAGGCCGTTTACAGAGTGGTGCGCACACTACTCTGACCGCAGTGTACAAGCATACTGGTAGCATATATATACCTGGTATATGATACCACGCAGCTCGCGTGTGGTGTCTGGGCAGCGCAACACGCTTCGGCTGCCGCAGTCGTTCCATTCGTCCATATGCACGAGGACTCTTGCTACTGCAGTTTGACCGACGCAACAAACACAACAGCAGCAGCAGCAACACAGCAATACAACGGCAGGATGCAAGTAGCAGTGCAGCAGTGCAGTAGTACGCACTGGCTGACATGGCGTGGTATGATATGATATAAGATAGTTGCAGCTGTGCGTACAGAGTACTGGTGTGTTACGTGTATTGCATGATACCCCAATATGCGTCAAACTTCAAAATGTACGAACGAGTTTATGGGTATGATACAGAGATAAATGTTCTTTGGTTCACGCGATACACCTGGTGGTACCTGGTACGTGCGCAAGGCCCTTTTCGGTTCCGTACGTACGCGTGCTTCCATCTCATCTCTTCGAACATGCACCACACCCACACCAAAACCCAACACCTCATCTGACCTCGTATGAATATTCATATGCGTACGTACTCGTAGCAAACAGCAAGATATCTACTACTACCCCTTGCCCTCTTTTACAAGAATATACCTGGCATCTCCTTTTCTCGCCGCACAATCGAAGAGAGCACCCCCCCCCCCCGGTCATGATGGACGTGAACAAGCACTACGGCAATTGCCATCGTTCCAGGTACCGGTATGAAACATGATCTTGAAAACGATATCGTGTACTCGTACTAAATGCTGAGACATTGGGGTGGCTGCGTGTAGATAGCACACCCCGCTGCCCACCCGTGTCAATTACCCTATTCACCACCACCACCACCACTACCACCGCAGACTACCCGCGACTCTTGCCGGGGGGGGGGGGGGGGGGGGGGGGGGGGGGGGGGGGGGGGGGGGGGGGGGGGGGGGGGGGGGGGGGGG